>CAUYUJ010014480.1:306006-376006 GCA_963575745.1 Prorocentrum cordatum
TCTCCTCCTCCTCCTCCTCCTCCTCCTCCTCCTCCTCCTCATCCTGGCTGACTGGCCGCTTGGCTGCCGCGTGCGAACAAGAGGAAGCCAGAAATTGGCGGGGGCCGAGGCCGCCGCCACAATTCTGCTCCGCAGGAGGACCTGTGGGCTCGCCGCGCGTCTTCGTGTTCGGTCGTCGTCGTGGGTCGTCGGTCGTGGGTCGTGGGTCGTCGTCTTCCAGAGGCCGTGCGTCGTGCACCGTGCGCCGTGCACCGCGCGCCATTCGCGGCCGGCGTCGTCGTCGTCTTCGTCGTCGTCGTCGTCGTCGTCTTCGTCGGCGGCGGGGGCGGCATGCGGCGGCGGTGCGGTCGTGGTCGTCGTAATCGTCGTCGTCGTCGTCGTCGTCGTCGTCGTCGTCGTCGTCGTCGTCGTCGTCATCGCCGTCGTTCATCGCCGTCGTCGTCGTCGTCGTCGTCGTCGTCGTCGTCGTCGTCGTCGTCGTCGTCGTCGTCGTCGTCGTCGTCTTCGTCGGCGGCGGGGGCGGCATGCGGCGGCGGTGCGGTCGTGGTTGCGGTCGTGGTCGTCTTTGTGGTCGTGGTCGTGGTCGAGGACGTGGTCGAGGTCAAGGTCGTTGTCGTGGTCGATGTCCTGGGCGTAGTCGTGGTCGACCGTGGTCGACCGTCGTCGTCGTGCGTGGTCGTCCATCGTCCGAGGTCCGTCGGCGTCGTCGCCTGTCGTCCGAGGGCCGTCGTCCTCCGTCGTCCTACGTCCGTCATCCATCGTCCCTCGTCGTCATCGTGGTTGTGGTCGCCCGTCGTCGTCCGTCGTCGCCCGTCGTGGCCCGTCGTCGCCACCGTCGTCGTTGTCCGTCATCGGCCGTCGTCCTCATTGTCCTCCTCCTCATCCTCCTCCTCCTGCTCCTCCTGCTCCTCCGGCTCCTCCTCAGAGGCCCCCACGGGATGCAAACCGCTAAGAGTTCCCGATCATCGTCAGCACTGAGCTTGCTCGTTTTCCGCCTCCTCGCTCGAGAAAAGGAGGAGGAGGAGGAGGAGGAAGAGCACAAGCAGTTCAGGGTGGATAAAGAGGAACAAGGGAGGTTGATACAAAATGAAGAAGATGAGAACATCCGCCGGCCCCCCTGAGAAAAATGTCTTCACCAGCCAGGTGGGACCCTCCACTGGCCAAATGGGACCCTTCACCGGCTGGACTCTCGCCTCGCTGGTGCGAACACCTTCGTTCACAAAAGGATTCGCAGGAGCCTCCAGAGAAACCAATGGAATCCTGGATCCCTGGGGAAAGCGATGAGATCCTGAATTCCTCGGGAAAGCTTTAAGATCCTGAATTCCCGGGGAAACCTATGAGATCCTGAATTCCTGGGGAAACCTATGAGATTATGCATTCCTTGGGAAACCTATGAGATCCTGAACTCCTGGGGAAACCTATGAGATCCTGAATTCTTGGGGAAACCTATGAGATCCCGAATTCCTTGGGAAACCTATGAGATCCTGAATTTCCTGGGGAAACCTATGAGATCTGGAATTCCTGCGGGAACATATGAGATCTTGAATCCCTGGGCAAACCTATGAGATCCTCAATTCCTGGGAAAACCTGTGAGTTCCTGAATTCCTGAGGAAGCCTATGAGATCTTGGAACCCTGGGGAAACCTATGAGATCCTGAATACCTTGGGAAACCCATGAGATCTTGGATCCCTGGGCAAACCTATGAGATCCTCAATTCCTGGGAAAACCTGTGAGTTCCTGAATTCCTGAGGAAGCCTATGAGATCTTGGAACCCTGGGGAAACCTATGAGATCCTGAATACCTTGGGAAACCCATGAGATCTTGGATCCCTGGGCAAACCTATGAGATCCTCAATTCCTGGGAAAACCTGTGAGTTCCTGAATTCCTGAGGAAGCCTATGAGATCTTGGAACCCTGGGGAAACCTATGAGATCCTGGATCCCTGGGGAAACCTATAAGATCCTGGATCCCTGGGGAAACCTATGAGATCCTGAATTCCTATGGAAATCTATGAGATCTTGGATCCCAGGGGAAACCTATGAGATCCTGGATCCTGGGGAAACCTATGAGATTCTGGATGACTTGGGAAACCTATGAGATCCTCAAGTCGTGGGGAAACCTATGAGATCCTTAATTCCTAGGCAAAACTGTGAGGTCCTGAATCCCTGGGGAAACCTAATTATGAGATCGTGGATCCCTGGGGGAAACCTGTGAGATCCTGAATTCCTTGGGCAACTATGAGATCCTGAATTCCTGGGGAAACCTGTGAGATCCTGAATTCCCAGGGAAAACTATGAGATCTTGGATCCCCGGGGAAACCTATGAGATCTTGAATTCCTAGGAAAACCTATGAGATCCTGAATTCCTGGGGAAACCTATGAGATCCTGAATTCCTGCGGAAACCTATGAGATCCTGAATTCCTGGGGAAACCTGTGTGATCCTGGATCCTGGGGAAACCTGTGAGAGATCCAGAATCCCTGGGGAAACCTATGAGATCCTGGATCCCTGGGGAAACCTATGAGATGTTGGATCCCTGGGGAAACCTATGAGATCCTGGATCCCAAGGGAAATGTAGGAGATCCTGAATTCCTGTGGAAACCTTTGGGATCCTGAAATCCTGGGAAAACGTATGCGATCGTGAATTCCTTGGAAGACCTGTGAGATCCTGGATCCCTGGGGAAACCTATGCAATCCTGAACTCCTGGATCCCAGGGGAAACCTATGAGATCCCGAATTCCGGGGGAAGGCGCGGGCGAGGGGCGAGGGCGAGGCTTCGCATGAGAACGCTCTTGTAGCACAGCGGGGCTCAGAGAGCGCCCCGCTGTATCGGACAGCGCGCAGCATCGCTTGGGCAACGGTCGATCCACGCATATGTGACACGCTAAAGAAATGTGGCAGACAAAAGAGTGCGGGGCATGTCGCTGATGTGACTTGGGTTCGGACGGAAACAGGCCCGGGCCTCGGAACCTGCGATGCAACGAACCTGCGACGCAACGATGCTTATTTGCCACGCGCACTATGCCCTGAGTGTTAAAACGTCGCATGAGGTGTGACAGGCAATAACGTCGCGTTGAACATCTTCTGTTGAGTGGGGCGATGGATCCACGGCCTTGCTGGCGCGTTGCCGCGCTACTGCTTCAAAACCAGGGCGTCGTGGTGGTTGCCGGCCCAGACGACGCGCGCGCGTGGGTAGCCGAGGGTGGCATCTGGTTCGTGGGCTCGCCGTCTACGGAAACAACCTCGTTGATCCGCTGGAAACCGCCGTGCGCCTTCTCGAGGACGCGCGCGTGGCATCCAGCGACGCTCGATCTGACCCTTGCCTCCAGCACGCCTGCGAACGCATTGCTGACAAGGCCGCGCACGCGGGAGTCGAGCATGTAGGCCCTGTGCTCAGCAGGCGTCCACCCGAGTGCGCGCAGCAACCAGTCCTTGTGGCTGGGGCCTTTGTACACGTGATCCAGATTGCCCAAGATGCGCGTCACCACGCGCCGTCGCAAACCAGCTCCATCGCCCGACGTTGCGTGGATATTCACCTTTGCCATCGTCAAGCAAAACGCATGCAAGAGGCAATTCCCGTCACCAGCCACCTGATGCGCTGCCGCTCCCGTGGCAGGGACGAAAACGACGGCGGCCGACCTGCGCGCTGCGCGGAGCGCCCTGGCACTCGCTTTTGCGCACGAGCCCCAAAAACCTGGAGGCATCAAGGAGCATTTGTCCAAATTGTGCGCGCCAGCACCGATGAACCACTCTTCCGGCTGGCGTTGCTTTCCCGCAACTCTCGTCGTTGGCGGCGCCAATAACAACCGCGTGGATTCCGGCGTGCTTCCAAGAATTCGTCGAGGCTTCCAAAGAAAGCCTCTGCTGTGTTGCTCTTTGAATAGCAATCTCCAGCCTTGGCCCTGCGACCCCAGGAACCCACCACCAACGGGGTGTCATCGTCCTCCGGCGGGGCCGGCGCGAGGCCAGCCGTCAAGCCCGCTGCAAGAGAATGCTTGCAACGCCTTTCTGGGAAGAAGGAGAGGCATGTGCATCTCGCCTGCCCGCGGGAGTGGTAGAATCTATGCGCGTTGGCCTACTCCTTCATTTGCTGGTACTTCACCACCTGGCCTTGCCCAAGGCACGGAACGTTGCGTAGGCAGCATCCGCTGCTCCCTGATCGGTGGCGACGTTCGCACAGGAACGTTTTCCCACTTCGGCCCTGCACATCTAGGAATGAGAAGAGGGGGAGGAGGAGGAGGAGGAGGAGGAGGAGGAGGAGGAGGAGGAGGAGGAGGAGGAGGAGGAGGAAGAAGAAGAGGAGCAGGGCGAGGAAGAGGAGGAGGAGGACGGGGGGAGGATCGCAACGAAAACTGGGAGCGAGGATGCGGAGAAGGGCACAGAAGAGCAAGAATCGCAGCAGGGGGGGCAGCGGGGGGAGGACCAGGGCGAGGATGAGAGGAGGATGGGGGATGAGGAAGGTGAGGACAATGAAATTGACAGGTAAGGGTCGAAGGGGAAACGGCCATCAGCGCGGACGTTCCCCGCCAGAGTTCCTGGGCGATGGCTGCCCGCTCGGCCTGGTCGCGCCCTTGTCCGTCAACTCCGTTGCGCGCGCAGAGCAGCAGTGCACTGCCTTGGCCACCCTGCGAATCTTCTCGGTACCAAATAGCGCTCTGATCCCGCGGGCGTTCGCCCGCAGCTGCTTCGGCACCGGCCGCGTCTCCTCTGGGCACCAGTCGCGCTTCCAGTAGAACCCCACCTGGTCTAGAAGGAAGCCAACGCACTCGGTCGCGGAGCCAGAAACGTTGCCCGCATCCTTCCTTGACAAGCGAATCTCGCTTTCGACCTGATTGTTCGCGGTCGGCAAGGGATTGGGGACGCGGCCCATCATGCCGCAGTGCCACTCTGGGCGCAACGATTTTCATTGCGGCTGGAAATGCGTCTCGAGATTGTGCCTTTCTCCGCGTTTGTCCGTGAACTCCGTGGCGGTTGCGTAAACTGAGTGCACCCAGTGCTTTCGCACCGCAGCGCACTTAGCCTCGAACTCCAGCGCGGTCGCGGAGTGGTGCAGCATGTCCAAGTCGTTGCTGATTGCATCCGCGAGCAGACCCTTCTCCTTGCACAGCGCGTGCATCTTCACAAAGTCAAGCACGTGGGGGACAAATGATGTGCAACACCCTGACAATGGAGTAGAGGCACTGGTAGTAAATTAACCTCTGGCAGGACGACGGCCCGCACGAACAGGTCGCATGGGCTCAGCATCCACCAGTCGGTCTTCCAGATCTGGGGATGTAATGTGTACTGCCATCTCACAGATAGCCAAACACATGCGTGCACGTGTAGACGCACAGTCTGAAGCAACATACGCAATCCACCCTGACTTGGACGATGCTCGCGGGGGCGTCGTCCAGAAGCCGTCGGGTAGGCTGTAAAAGGCGTCCAAGTAGGTCCGGAAAGGTACGCAACCACTGCACTCAATGACAAGGTGTTTCATACTTGGCCATCGTGCTCCGCATAGTCGGCAAAAGTTGCCTGTCTGTCGTCTTGTCTACGTCGCTGTTGCGCCAGATCGATATGCAGACAATGCTAGACGCAGCGAGGGGGAAAGGGCTCGACTCCAGCGAGCGAAATACTTGGAGGATCACGCATCAACGTCGACCTCCCCGACATCCTCTGAATCCTGACGGCGCGCATTCACCATCTGCGTGCACTTGATACGAGGCAGCAGTCTGAGGGCATACTGGTTTTATGCTGGGCTCCCACGAATCCAGAAGCGCCATGGATCATCGACAAGGTGTTCCACGGCAACTCGCACTCTGTGTTCTTGCATCGGTGCCACCTCCACAAGGCAGCCCCGCTCTGTTGAGTATCTGATGAAACGAAACCCTGGGGCTTCGGCGCGCGCTGTCAACAATGTGTCTACGACAGAGCTCCACGCGAATATTTCGTTGGCGACCGTCTCGACTGCTTTCGCGGCAGCGCTGTATTTAGGATGTGGCAAGATGTTCTGACACCACCATCTACCCAAACACCACCAGTCACATTTGGTGCGCCAGATGGCTCCGGCAAGCTTCTTGGCCAAGTCCAGCGGCGGTGGAACCGCCACAGGGCTCGCCCATATCCACAGTGGCTTGATGCATGCGTAGGCCAGCCTTGTCCGAAATAAGGCCGATCCTGGGATTGTTGCGAGGATAGCAGTGCCACGCTGCACCTGTTCCCATCACTTCCTGGGGGTAATATCGATGGACGGGTCTGTCGGTGCAGCCAAGATGCTCAGATGTTACACTACTGTAGGTTCTGGGTCATCCGTTGACCGCAACTGTCGTTTGTCTTTGTTCTCCGCGAAGCCGACGCTGTCGTCGAACTCCGTGGTGAGCTTCAGGTCTCCCTGGAAGCCCTGGTCGTTGTCCACAACAAGGGACCTGTCGTCCATGCAACATGATGGTGATCCGCATGGCTGCCACGGTACCAAACATGCAATCAGTGCTGCTGGGGCTGTGCTGCTTCCCTGAGCCAGCCCACGCCATGGGCGGATCTCGGAGGCCAGCGCCCCTGAAATAGAGCAGCAGCGTGGACCTGCACACGCTGCTGCACGCGTACACATCACGGCGCGAAGCACTTCTGAATAATCCAGGGCCGTCAGTGCGATGTCGTGGTGGATGTTGTCGTATGCGCGGCTAAGGTCCAGCTCCGCTCCATCTGATGCCTCGCTGCACTGATGCAGCCAGGAGGTGGTGGCGTGGGTGACGTTTGTGCTCGTTCTGTTAGCCCGCTGGTTGGCGGGGGGTGCCGGCGCTGCCTTGGCCAGCGCTCGCAGCCGCGATGTCAGCAGCACAGATCCCACTGATATTGGGCGCATGTCGTTCTCGCCCTTAGGCAAGCCGGCCGCGCGCCACCCGACGCAAGGTCGAGCAGCTCAGTGTCTCACTTTCCCTTGCAGGCGACGCAAGCCCTGGGCGCGTCTTTCCAGAGGTGGTAAAATTTATCAAGGATCTCAGGATATAGTTCAAGAGGTAAACGTCGCTCTCTGAAGCTCCATCCGTCAAGTACCGCACAGCCCCGAGACTTCAGGACCGCGGTGTCGCACTCTTCTGCGCTGGGGAGCCAGTCTCTCGGCTTGGGAACCTTGGGGGCAAAAACACCCGCAGCATGTCGCTTCAAATTCTTCAGTCGGACTTCTGGGTCGTGGTCGGCAGGGCACCACTGGCGCCCCCACTTCGTGCGCATCTCTGAAACAGGCATGGCGGCTGCAGCGCTTTCGGAGTCGCTACAGATCATATCTGAAAAGACTATTCAGCGAACTGCCCTTGCCATTGCTGTCGCGCAGACTTCCTTGCTTCTTGCTCTTCAGCGTTGATGCTGGTCGAGATCCATGCGAGGGCATCTGCGCGCGAGGCCTCTCCGTTGGAAACTGGCTTGATGGAGTCATCTATCGCGGCCCTGGCTAAGTCGCGGTGGCGCTTAGGAAGTAAGACGCCTGCGCCCGAGCCCCTAGTGGGTAAGTATTATGAGAATCGACGGTGCAATCTGAACGGGCGGCGGCGTGCAATCGACTGGTCCATCCGACGAGGGGGAGATGACGACGCCGATCGTTGCGTTGGGCATGACCCCTTCGGGTTCTCGGCAGGACGGTCGAGCTCAACGACCCCGCGCTTGGCCGCTATCTTGAGTGCGTACTCGGCTCTCCCGTCGCACGTGGCGCAGCGGCTTCCTGATCCAAGAGTTCCTTGGTCATGGCTCTCTCTGCGTCGCTGCTATCCCTAAGCTTCACGAACGAGGCCGTGCGCTAGAGGCGCTTGCGGGGCACATCCACAAATGACATGTCCAGGACGCATGCTGCGAGGCAGCGATGCGGCATGCCCGGCCGAGCGGCGGCGCCTACATACCGAGGGGCCTTCGCCTCAGGTGATCCCCAGAAGAATGCCCTCGCAGGTGCCGTGCCAGGCAGAGCAGCGGCAGGTGCAACCCCATCCGTAGTAACATCCAGTTGCCAGCCCAACGGTAAGATAGCTTGGCAACATGGCTATCAATTGAGGTCTCCCACGGCATGCAATGAATGTCCCTGGTGACCGTGCGTGCTGAAAATATCAGCGAATGCATATTTAAACCATTTGGGGTCCTTCCATTGTGGCCCATGGACCGACAGGTATGTTGCATGCTTTGTTCGCATTCCACCATCTGCGGCCGCAGAAGGTATCGCGAATCACATGTATACGCCCAAGAGTACGGCGCCACAGTATGGCGCAGCCCCCGTGCGAGACTTCAGCTCTGGTCGATGGTGGAGGTGGGGTAGAACATGCCACGCTCCAGCTCAGTGACGCTGCTGTCGAGATGATCCACCTCGGTCGGATATCCGCTGCTCGAATCTCCTGTAGGCATGTAGGCAAACCGCTGCAGCTCCCGCGGTGTCTCGGTGTCCTAGGATTGCCAGCAGACGCGCCTTGGTCAGGTACGCGACGTTCACGGAGACCACCTTCAGTGCGTTGGTCTCATCATCAGCCACTGGCTCGACGCCGTGGTCTCCGCCCCTCGAGCGTGGAGGGCCAGGAGAAGGAGACGCTGAGAGTTGGTCGTCCAACGGTGGTTGGCGAGGAGGAAGGAGACAGGCTTTCCCCATCGCCAGTTGGCGTCGCTTCGACTTGTGGTCCGAGGGAGAAGGAGACAGGCTTTCTCCCTCGGGCTGTCACTTCTGGCCTCCAGTCTGTGCCGTAGGCCCAGCAAGTGGCGCATTCGGAATGTGGTCCCAGGGAGAAGGAGACAGGCTTTCTCCCCCCGTCTGTCGCTGTTGGCCATCAGTCGGCGCAACGTTGGTCTCGTCGTCGGTATTTGGCTCGATGCCGCGGTCACTCTGCTGTCCCGGCTTACTGGTACTAAACCACAACCAGTGGGGATGCAAAAAAAAAAGGAACCGCCACAACAGACACAAACCACCATCTCGCCCACGCCTCGACCACGCCGACGCAGAGGTATCCCAGGGGCGGCGCATTGCCCCAGTACGGGAGAGCATCCCACCATGCGTAGTAGCCAAGTCACAGGAAGGATGCGAGACTCCTGTCATGCAGTGTCAAGGAAGATCGGCAAAAGCTGGATCAGCACAAGGTAGAAATAGTGCTGCTCCGGGCGGTTTGCCCGAGCCCCCGGTCAAGTGGTACTAAGCCACAACCCATGGGGGGGGAAGGAGACGGACATATACCCGATCGGGTTCACCACAGCGGCTCTGAAGAAGAAGAAGAAAAATAAGAGTAGCCAGGACACGCATCAGAAGAAGCACGCAATGAGGCCAACGAAGGAGAGCGTGAAATCGACCACAAACTGCGTGAGATTGACCGCACGCTGCGCGAAATCGACCACACCCTATGAAATTGACCACGTGCTGCGTGAAATCGACCGCGCGCTGCTCGAAGTTGACCGCAATCTTCCTGAGATCGACAACAAACTGCGCGCAATTGCAAACAAACTGCGCGAAATCAGCCGCAAACTTCATGAAATTGACCACAAACGATGCGACATCGACAACAAGCTAAACAAAATTGACAGCAAACTGCGTGAAATCGACCACACACTACGCGAAATTGACCGCAAGCTGCTTGAAATCGTCTACACACTGCGCAAAATTGACCGCGAACTGCCTGAAATCGACAACACACTGCGTGAAATAAACTACGCGCTGCATGACATCGACCACAAACTGCGCGAAAATGACAGCAAACTATGCGAAATCGACCACGCACTATGCGAAATTGACCGCAAACTGCGCGGAACCAGCCACCTTCTGCGTCAAATTGACCACGTGAAATTGCGTGCTATGTGAAATCGACCATAGACTACGTGAACTTGACGGCAAACTGCTTGAAATCGACCACACACTGCGCGAAATTGGCTGCGAACTGCCTGAAAACGACCACGCTCTGCAATCGGCCGCGCAGTATATGACATCGACCGCAAACTTCGCGAAATTGACCCCACACTGCGTAGATAAGTGCCTGGTACTAAACCACAACCATGGGGGATGAAGAAAAGCGGACTCGCCCCAACAGACACTTGCCACCAACTCGCCCACGCCGCGACCACGCCGACGCAGAAGTATCCCAGGGGCGGCGTGTTGCCCCAGTACGGGGGAGCACCCCACCATGCGTATAGCCAAGTCACAGGAAAGATGTGGGACTCCTATCAGGCAGTGTCAAGGAAGATCAGCAAAAGGTAAATCAGTACAAGGAAAAAACAATGCTGCTCGGGACGGGTTGCCCGAGCTCACCTCTGGCGGCGTTTGGGCTTCGCCTGCGGCGTCCCGCGATGGGGCTCGCCATGGCATTTATGGCAGTGCCCCGCTGCTTTGCAGCCACCTTTCGAGAAGTGGCGGGGGCAGACCAACTCGCAGGGGCAGGCGGGCGTGCCGGTGTCGGGCAGGGCGGTGGACGAACCAGCCTCGGAAGGCTTCGCAGCGGAAGGCTGAGAAGCTGAGCCGGCAGCTGGGCCTCCTGAGCTAGACGCGGCTGCGCCTGCAATGGGGCCCTTGGCCAGGGAGTCCAAGGCCTCTGCCTCGTCCAGGGGCTCCTCCTCTTCCTCCTCCTTGGCCCTGCCGTGCCAGCGACCAACGTCGGCCATGACCGATTCCGCCTCGAGGATGTCGCGCTTGCGCTCCGCGGCGAAATCCACCCGGGGCCACGGCTGGAGATGTGTCCAGTACTCGGCATGTACCCGCAAAGCTCATCCACGTCGAAAGCAGCAAGAATCTCGGGCGTGGGGTCATAATCGAACCTGGCGACGTTGACGGGATCCAATGCGATGGTCTCGGGCTCGTAGTCATCGGCCTCAGGGTGAGCGCGCGAATCGCCACGGCGGACCTCGACCGCGACCCCGCCGTTAGGCGCGCGGCCGGCTACCCGCCCAAGCCGCCCATTGAAGGTCCGGCCTCTCTGGCTCGCGAGCCCGACTACCTCCGCGAAGTCGCCGATCAGACCCCCGCGTTCTAGGCGGGCCCCCCCGTGCATATCGCCGCCGATCAAGCCGTCGTTGCCAACAGAATGCAGGAAATACCGACGGACTGCATCCGGCAAGCTGCCATTCTCCATCAATGCATGAATGAGGTGATTGTGCTGAGAATGCGTTAAGCGCAACACACAAGAAAATCCAATCCCCGAGGAGGCGCAACGCCGCGGTGAGAGACGCCGTGGAGGCGATCGCTAACATGACGGCGCACGTCGAAGCGCATTCAGCAGCAAGTGCGGCGAGAGCCCGCCTCGCCGCCAGCGCGCCCGTCACCTTGCGAATCTCTCGCGGACGCACTGGGTCAGCTGCGCGATGCCGCGGTCGTCCAATGAGCGTCGGTCGTCCAGGAGTGGTTGGCGAGGAGGAAGGAGACAGGCTTTCCCCCTCGCCAGTTGGCGCCGCTTCGAGGTATGGTCCTGAGTGGAAGGAGACAGGCCCCCCCCCCTCGGTCTGTCGCTTCTGGCCACCATTCTGTAGAACCAGCGCGTGATGTAGGTGGCGGCACGGGCCCAGCAGCTGGGGCATGGCTGACTGGGTCTGGCGTTCTAACTTGTCCAGCACGTGGCGACGCGAGCCCAGCAGCTGACGCAGAGCTAACCGGGACTTGCCTTCTAACTTGTCCAGCACGCGACGACGCGAGCCCAGCAGCTGGAGCAGAGCTAAAAAGGACTTGCGCTCCAATTTATCCTGCGCGTGGCGACGCGAGCCCAGCGGCTGACGTAGAGCTAACCGGGACTTGCGCTCTAACTTTACCAGCGCGACGCAGAGCAAACTGGGACTTGCGTTCTAGCATCTGTCGAGACCGAGGCTGAAGATGCAGCCCTTGGAGTTGGCGATGCAGAAGCTGTTGAGCGACTGCGCTTTGGAGCAGAGGGCGCCGCGGCCGCTCACCCCCTCGGCGATGGCAGCGGCGACGCAACTCGCGCCTCCGTGCTTGCCGCGGGGCCCCCGGGAACTGCCCCCCAGGAGCGGGCCCCGTCAGGCGTGGGCTGGCCTCCTGCAGACGACCGTCGCCTTCGCCTGGGCCTCGGCGGCCGCCCTCCGTCTGATGCCCGCTGCCAGCCCGGCCGTGCCAGTGGCGAGGTCTACCCCCGACATCTTGGCCAGGGCTGCTGCTGCAGCTTTCTCGGCCCTGTACCTGGCCTTGCACTCTTCGGCCTTGACTTTCATGCGTGCTCCAGCCCTGGACTTATAGTCGGCCTTGGCCTCGTCGCGCAGCTTCTCATGCCATCTCTTGAAAAGGCCATTCATGCGTCCAAGATTGGCCGCCGTCTTGGCCCCCGATCGCTGGTTTGACCTGGCTAACTGGCCCCTTCTCTTGAGGCGCAGCTCAGGCGGAAGAATACGTGACACGTCCTTAGCGATGTCCACGTCGCGCTTGCCACAGGGGGGCCAGGCGGCGCCGGGACAGAAGGTGGGCGGGGCAGGTGCACCCGCGCCTGGTGCGCGCGGCAGAACTGGGCCATGTCCTTCTCCACCGAGTTGCATCGATATGACTTCGTCTTAGCGTGATCCAATACGAGCGCACGCGCCAGAGGGCGCTGCGCTGCTGTCAGAGAGGCGAACCACGCCTTGCATTTGTTCCAAGCAAGTGCCCGCCGAGCTCGAATGATGGCTGTCTTACATTTAAGCATGATCTTCTTGGTCTCCTCGGGCTCCCTGGGGAGCGCCTCGCCACGGCGCCGTCTCCAATGGGCAATAGCCTGCTGGAGGGCCCCGTTCGGCTTCTGGCCCTCCGTGGAGGGTACCCACCCTCAGCTAGGAGTGGGGCATGCGTAGTAAGCTCCTCGCTCTGGGGCGATGGGGCTCTCGCGCGACACTGGCACGCCGTCTACGTCCTGTGAGAGGTCGTCTTCGTCGTCGTCTGGCGGTGGGGCCTGTCTGGAAGTGCTGGCCTTTCTCGAACTCGCTTTGGCTATCGACGACGTCTTGGCCATGCCAAGTAAGCCTTCTGCTGCTGCTGCTGTGCGCCCCGCTGTCGACGCCGCCCTCGACGGAGTGGCTTCGCTAAGCTGGCGCCTTGCCGCTGCAGTACGCCCAGACGATGCCGCCCTCGACGTGGGCGCCATACCGAGCAAACTGCGTGTTTTTGCTGTGTTCATCGGACCAGGAGGCAATAGTGGAAATTCACCAGAGTCATGCATGTGGTAGCCGTCGTCTTGATGCCCGTCGGGGCCGCGTACAACTGCCAGCCGTTGTCCGTCTTCTTGATGATGCAGTAGTTGGTCTTCTGGGTTTTGGCCAAGGCCCGCACCATGGCTGACGTCGCCATCTTGCCTGCCTTCTGTGCCGCCGCCGCCATCTCCTCAGCTTTCTCGTATTTTTTGAAGTTGTTCCTGATCTCGCTGCTACAGATTGTCGCATCCCAGACTGGAGGGAGCCTCCTGGGAGGTCTTGTGGCTTGTAGGGCTTGGGGTTGGTCTGCGTGGAGCGGTGTGTCACGACATCACAGCAGAAGAAGCAGTCTACTTTGCCGCCACAATCTTGTTTATTGAAGTACTTAGCCCAGGGAGGCTCTGGCGGCAGTGCCACCGCCTCCTTCTTCTCGACTTCCTTCGGCATTCCCATCGTGACGTCACCATCCTTGTCTTGTGTCTTCGCCTCCAGCTTCGTCTCAGGCAGCGCCGGGCGTGACGGCGAGGGGGTGCCCCACGCCGTCGTGCCCTTGGCCTTCGGAGCTGGCCTCGCCTGGCCCTTGCGTGGAGGGCCCAGGCTGCAATAACCCCACTTTTGAACCCGCAGATCTGGTCCTTGTGCACACCAGGCAGGTCTGCACGTAGGAACCATGTTCTTTTCGAGGCACGGCTGATCGCAGAGACATTCACAAAGCCTCGTTGTTCAGCCTACGTCTTCACCTCAGACTCGTCTGACCACCCTTCAGGGCATTTCTGGAGCCACCATCTCGCAAATATGTCGGCGGTCGCCGTCTTCTCGGCCAATACCCCCAATGATGCAGCATCCGATGGCCTATACACCATCCTGCCTTGAGCTGCCCCTGTGACCGTAGCCACACGACTGGAATACTGAGCATGTGTCTCTGATTCTCTCGATGTGTGCCATACTGGCACCAACTTTCTACTCTGGACATTCAAGGATACTCCCTAATTCGGCGGCTTCCAAGATAGGAAACCCTACACGTCTGAATCCCGACGAATATATATACACACACATGCCACTTCATTCTCATATGCCACCGCGCCCTTGGTCTTGAGGACCCTGCGTGCGGAAGACTCATTGAAGAGGAGCGCAGGAGGGCTGATTGGTTTCTCCCTGGCCCCGTTGTATTGAGCATCATCTGCGAAGTCTGGCGTCACGGTGAGACGCACAGCCTTGGTCAACAATGCCTTGGCCTCCACCTCCTCGCCGTCTTTCAGCCCTCTCGGGAGTCCTCCGCGAATAGGCGCACCGTCACCTACCGAGAGTATCTGTGCTTGGACGGGGCGCGAGCCCCCTGCAAAGGATTCCACCATCACCTCAGAGGAAAACCATCCCTCCAGGAGCGTGGCGTGATTGAACAGGACATACGTAATCGGCGTATCGAGCTTGATGTCATCGACCAATTTCGTGGCCTGCTCGTACTCAGCCGTCGACTGGCAGACAACAGCCGAAGGTGTGGTAAAGGTGATATTCTTCACGTTCGTCGTCTTCACGATGGGAGCTCCCTGCCACGGCTGAGCCGTGACTGCGGGACGCTGGTCCGTCTAAGGCGTGGGCGTCACTTGAGACTTCCCATCCAGCAGTTGGCGTAGCCGTTCAACGACCTGAGCCTCCGACACCTGCACCTTCTTGCGCTCCACCGATGCGATAAGGTCCTTGACTTTCTTCAGGGTTGGTGAATCGTGCTGTATATTCTTCTTATTCTTCTTATTCTTCTTGGGCGCCTTCGTCCCGGGCACCGCTATCTGCACTCCAAGTTGACCAGACAACTCTTTGAGTGCAGTACGAATTCCTCTCATTTCGGCTTCAAGCGTCTCCTGGCGGCGCCCCACCGCAGCCTTCGAAGCTGACTTGCCCCCCGTCTTGATCCCAGAACCAGCAAGGGTTCCGCCCACAAGAAGATCGTCAAAAATGACGTGGTGCTGATCTCCATGATCCCCCTCATGAGGTCCAGCATAGTCAGCATCCTGAGGGATACCAACATCTTTGAAAAGAAGTGCTTCGGATCGTTCGCCACCAAGGTCCGTCTCAGGAATGAGGCCTGACCCAGCAACCCTATCGGGGAAGGTGGTGGCATCGTTGCCAAGCACGTCGTCACACTCATGTGAGACCAGCACATCAGGCTCTGGAACTGCGTCCGATTGTCCGAAAACGTTACCCTGGCGGGCTTCCGGCGCTCCTCCGCGCCGTCCGACATCGCGAAAGATTTGGAGGGAATGCGTGGGTGACTCTGTTGGTCGCTCGGGCGTGCCCGACCAACGCCTCTTCCACGTGCTCTGGTTTCAAGGTCGAGGTCAGTGCTATGGCGGTGGGGCAGAACGTCATGGCGGGGTTGGTGCACCCCCCGAAGGTGCAGTGCCAACCCAGGAGGATGTATTTATATCCGCCGTCAAGCTGGGCCACGAACCAAGAATAAAGGAGGTTGAGACAAAATGAAGAAGAGGAAAACATCTGCGGGCCCCCCGGAAAAATATGTCAATGGCATGGTGAGGCCTTCCACCGGCCAAGTGGGGCCCTTGACCAGCTGGACTTTCGCCTCGCTGGCGCGCACACCCTTGTTCACAGCAAGATTCCGTAGGGGCCTCCAGAGAAAACTATGGGATCCTGGATCCATGGGGGAACCTATGAGATCCTGAATTCCTGGGGAAACCTATCAGATCCTGAATTCCGGGGGAAACATATCAAATCTTGGATCTCTGGGGAACCCTATGAGATCCTGAATTCTTGGGAAAACCTGTGAGATCCTGAATTCCTTGGAAAGCCTATGAGATCCTGAATTCCTGGGGAAACCTATGAAGATCCTGGATCCCCGGGGAAACCTGTGAGATTCTGGGGAAACCTGACTTTCTGGGGAAACCTACGAGATCCTGACTCCTTGAAGAAGCCGATGATATTCTGAATTCCTTGTGAAACCTATGAGATCCTGAATTCCTGGGGAAACCTATGATATCCTCAATTTCTGGTGAAACTTGTGAGATCCTGGATTCCGAGGGAAACCTGTGAGATCCTGCATTCCCGAGGAAACCTATGAGATCTTGGATCCCTGGGGAAACCTATGAGATCCTGAATTCCGAATGAAACCAAGGGAAACCTATGAGATCCTAAATTCCTGGGGAACCCCATGAGATCCTGCATTCCTGGGGACGCCTATAAGATCTTGAATTCCTGGGGAAACCTATCAGACCCTGACCTCCTGGGGAAACCTGTGCGATCCTGCATTCCTGGGGGAAACCTGTGAGATCCTGAATTCCTTGGAAAGCCTATGAGATCCTGAATTCCCGGGGAAACCTATGAGATCCTGAATTCCTGGGGAAACCTATAGGAGCCTGAATTGCTTGTGAAACCTATGAGATCCTGAATTACTGGGGAAACATGTGAGATCCTGACTTTCTGGGGAAACCTATGAAGATCCTGACTCCCTGGAGAAGCCGATGAGATCCTGAATTCCTTGTGAAGCCTATGAGATCCTGAATTCCTGGGGAACCCTATGATATCCTCAATTTCTGGTGAAGCCTATGAGATCCTGGATTCCGAGGGAAACCTGTGAGATCCTGCATTCCCGAGGAAACCTATGAGATCTTGGATCCCTGGGGAAACCTATGAGATCCTGAATTCCGAATGAAACCAAGGGAAACCTATGAGATCCTAAATTCCTGGGGAACCCCATGAGATCCTGCATTCCTGGGGACGCCTATAAGATCTTGAATTCCTGGGGAAACCTATAAGACCCTGACCTCCTGGGGTAACCTATGCGATCCTGCTTTCCTGGGGGAAACCTGTGAGATCCTGAATTCCTGTGGAAACCTATGAGATCTTGAACTCCTTGTGAAACCTATGAATATCCTGGATCCCCGGGGAAACCTGTGAGATTCTGGGGAAACCTGACTTTCTGGGGAAACCTACGAGATCCTGACTCCTTGAAGAAGCCGATGATATTCTGAATTCCTTGTGAAACCTATGAGATCCTGAATTCCTGGGGAAACCTGTGAGATCCTCAATTTCTGGTGAAACTTGTGAGATACTGCATTCCCGGGGAAACCTATGAGATCTTGGATCCCTGGGGAAACCTATGTAATCCTGAATTCGGGGGGAAAAAGCTATGAGCTCCTGGATCCCCGGGTAAACCTGTGAGATCCTGAATTCCTGGGGAAACATACGAGTTCTTGGATCCCTTGGGAAACCCATGAGATCCTGAATTCCTAATGAAACCTATGAGAACCTGAATTCTTGGGGAAACCAATGAGATTCTGAATTCATGGGGAAACTTGTGAGACGTCTTGGACCCCTGGGGAAACCTATGAAATCTTGGATCCCTGGGAAACCCATGAGATCTTGAATTCCTGGGGAAACCTATGAGATCCTGAATTCCTGGGGAAACCGGTGAGAGCTTGGATCCCTGGGGAACCCTATGAGATCCTGACTTCCTGCTGAAACCCATGATATTTTGAATACCTCGGGAAACCTATGAGATCTCTGGATCTCTGGGGAAACCTCTGAGATCATGAATTCCTCGGGAAACCTGTGAGATTCTGAATTCCTGGGGAAACCCATGAGTTCTTGGATCCATTGGAAAAACCTATGAGATCCTGAATTCCTGGGGAAACCTATGAGATCCTGAATTCCTGGGGAAACCTACGAGATCCTGGATCCCTGGGGAAACCGATGAGATCCTGGATGCCTTGTGAAACCTCTGAGATCCTGATTTCCTGTGGAATCCTATGCGATCCTGAATTCCTTGGGAAACCTATGAGATCCTGAATTCCCTGGGTACCCTATGAGATCCTGAATTCCTGGGGAAGCCTAAGTAAGCGATTCTGAATTCCTGAGGAAACCTATGAGATCCTGAATTCCTGAGGAAACTGATGAGGTCTTGGACCCCTGGGGAAACCTATGAAATCTTGGATCCCTGGGAAACCTATGAGATCTTGGATCCCTGGGGGAACCTATGAGATCCTGAATTCATGGGGAAACCTATGAGATATTGGACCCCTGGGGAAACCTATGAGATGCTGAATTCCTTGGGAAACCTATGAAATCCTGCATTCCTGGGGAAACCGATGAAATTTTGGATCCCTGGGGGAACCTATGAGATCTTGGATCTCCGGAGAAACCGATGAGAATGTGAATTCTTGGCGAAAAACCTATGAGATCCTGAATTCCTAAGGAAATGAATGAGATCCTGAATTCCTGGGGAACCCTATGAGATCCTGCATTCCTGAGGACGCCTATAAGATCCTGAATTCACGGGGGAACCTATGAGATCTTGGATCCCTCGAGAAACCTATGAGATCCTGACTTCCCGGGGAAACCTATGAGATCTTGGAGCCCTGGGGAAACCTATGAGATCCTGAATTCCTGGGGAAACCTACGAGATCCTGAATTCCGGGGGAAACCTATGGGATCCTGAATTCCGGGGGAAACATATGAGATCCTGAACTCCTTGGAAAACCAATGCGATCCTGAATTCCTGGGAAACTTATGAGATCCTGAATTCCTTGGGGAGCCTATGAGATCCTGAATTCCTGGGGAAGCCTATAAGATCCTGAATTCACGGGGGAAGCCCTATGAGGTCCTGAATTCCTGGGAAAACCTATGAGGTCTTGGACCCCTGGGGAAACCTATGAAATCTTGGATCCCTGGGGAACCCATGAGATCCTGGATCCCAGGGGAAACATATGAGATCGTGAACTCCTGGGGAAAGGCGCGGGCGAGGGGCGAGGGCGAGGCTTCGCGTGGGAACGCTCTTGTTTTGCAGCGGGGCCCAGAGAACGCCCCGCCGTATCGGACAGTGCGCCGCATCGCTTGGGCAATGGTCGACCCACGCAAATCTGACACGCTCAAATCGTAAAGATATATGGCAGGCAAAAGAGTGCGGGGCGAAAACAGGCCCAGGCCTCGGAACCTGCGATACAACGATGTTTAATTGCCACGCGCACTATACCATACATTGTAAAACTACGCATGAGGTGTTGCAGGCAATAATATTGCGCAGAACATACCTATACGACCACCCTTCGGGTGATCAGGATGTTGTGGGGGGGGAGAGGGGGGGACAAACATCTGACTCAATCGATCTCACTATCGATCTCACTTAAAAGGGCACCACGGGACACCACGGGACACTTGTCGATCTCACTATCGATCTCACTATCGATCTCATTCAACGGGACACCACGGGACACCACGGGACACCGCGGGACACCTCTCGATCTAACTATCGGTTTTACTATCGATCTCACCCAACGGGAAACCATGGGACGCTTGTCGATCTCACTATCGATCTCACTTTTTTGTGACACCACGGGACACCTCGGAGCACCACATCGCTCTCAGTATCGATCACACTATCGATATCACGATCGTTCTCACTCAACGGGACACCATGGGACACCACGGGACACCTGTCGATCTCACTAGCGATCTCACTATGGATCTCACTTTTTGGGACACCATGGGACACGTCGGGGCACCACATCGATCTCACGATCGATCTCATTAGCGATCTCATTCAACTGGACACCACGGGACACCACGGGACACCGCGAGACACCGCGGGACACCGCGAGCCACCGCGGGCCGGACGGACGGACGGACGGACGGGCGGGGGAGAAGCATTTGTCTTGACTTCGCCCTAGCAGCGGCGGACACCACGGGACACCACGGGACACCGCGAGTCACCGCCGGACGGGCGGGCGGGGGAGAATCATTTGTATTGACTTCGCCCTAGCAACGGCGGACACCACGGGACACCACGGGACAACGCGGGACACCGCGAGCCACCGCCAGACGGGCGGGCGGGGGTGAATCATTTGTCTTGACTTCGCCCTAGCAACGGCGGGTTCCGCGCAGCTTCGCCTCGCCCGCGCGCACGACACGAACGAAACGAAACAATTTCCGGGTTGGGGGTCTCCGTTCCAATGCGATCTCACCCCCGAACCTCCGATTCTGTTGAGTGGGGCGATGGATCCACTGCCTTGCGGGCGCTTTGCCGCACTACTGCCTCAAAACCACGGCGTCGTAACGATTGCCGGCCCAGACGACGCACGCGTGCGTAGCCGGCCTCCAAGACGGCTCAGATGGCCCCAAGATGCCTCCAAGACGAGCCAAGATGCACTCAAGACAGGCTCAGATGGCATCAAGATGGTCCAAGACGGCCCCAGGGACCTCCAAGAGGCCTCCAAGACGGCCCAAGAGGCCTCCAAGAGGTCCTCCACGAGGGCCCGAAGAGGCCAAAATCTGTTGTTTTCCTATGGTTTTTGAAGGATTTTGGCATTTGCTTCCTTTCGATTTTCCGACGGCCCAAGACGGCCCAAGAGGCCCCCAAGATCGCCCCCAGAGCGCCCAAGAGGCCTCCAAGATGGCCTCAGGACGGCCCAAGAGGCCCCCAAGACGGCCCCAAGAGGGCACAAAGACGACCCAAGAGGCCTCCAAGATGCCCAAGATGGCCTCCAAGACGGCCCGGGAGCACCCCAAGAGGGCCCCAAGTCGGCCCAGAGAGGCCCCCCAAACGGCTTCCGACGGCGTCAGACGGGCCAGGAGCCCACCAACATGGCCGAAGTCGGCTCGAAGCTGGCCCAAGAGGCCTCCAAGATGGCCTCCAGGAAAGTCAGAAGAGGCCCAAACCATTGGTTTCCCGGAGGTTTTAGAAGGATTTTGACATTTGCTTCTTTTCGGCCTTCCGACGGCCCGAGACGGCCCAAGAGCCCCCCAAGATCGCTCCAAGATCGCCCAAGAGGCCTCCATGATGGCCCCAGAACGGCCCAAGAGGCCCCCAAGACGGCCCCAACAGGCCCCCCAAACGGCCCAGGAGGCCTTTGAGACGCCCAAGATGGCCTCTAAGACGGCCCTGGAGCATTCCAAGAGGGCCCCAAGCCGGCCCAGAGAGGGCCCCCAAACGGCTTCCGACGGCGTCAGACGGGCCAGGAGCCCACCAAGACGGCCCAGGATGGCCCTAAAATATCCCAAGACGGCTCAAGAGGCCTCCGAGAGGGCCTCCAGGAAGGCCCGAAAAGGCCCAAATCATTGATTTCCCATGAATTTTGTGTTGAAGGATTGTGGCATTTGTTGTTATTCTGTCTTCCGACGGCCCGAGACGGCCCAAGAGCCCCGATCGCCCAAGAGGCCTCCAAGATGGCCCCGGAACGGCCCAAGAGGCCCCCAAGACGGCCCTAAGAGGCCCCCAAAAAGGCCCCAAGACGCCTCCAAGACGCTCAAAATGGCCTCCCCAAGTCGGCCCAGAGAGGCCCCCAAGACGGCTTCCGACGGCGTCAGACGGGCCAGGAACCCACCAAGACGGCCAAGGAGGCCCCCGAAAAGCCCCCAAAGGTCCACGAGGCTCCCAGGAAACTCCCAGGAGGCCCCAAGAGTGTCCCCAGAGGCTCCCAAGATGCCCCCTCCTCCTCCCTCTTCCTCCTCCTCATCCATCCCTTCTCCTTATGAATAACTCCTCCCTGTCTCAGTCCCAGGCGTGACTGTAGGCCGGGCCGGGCGTTTCGCCTGAGACTTCCTTGCAATTTAGGATCCCAAGCTTCAAATTTGCAACAGTTACACGGATGGAGGGAGGGTGGTTTTCAAATTGTGGCTCTCGCCTTAGCGCCACGCGCTTTCGTTTTCGAAATTTCCAATAATTACAAGGATAGAGGGCGGGTGGTTTTCAAAATGTGGCTCTCGCCTTAGCGCCGCGCACGTTCGTCTTCGAAATTTCCAACAGTTACGAGGATGGGGGCCGGGTCGTTTTCAAAATGTGGCTCTCGCCTTAGCGCCGCGCACATTCGTTTTCGAAATTTCCAACAATTACAAGGATGAAGGCCGGTTCCTTTTCAAAATGTGGCTCTCGCCTTAGCGCCGCGCACATTCGTCTTCGAAATTTCCAACAGCTTCAAGGATCGAGGCCGGTTCCTTTTCAAAATGTGGCTCTCGCTTCAGCGCCGCGCACATTCGTCTTCGACATTGCAACAGATACACGGATCGAGGCCGGTTCCTTTTCACACTGTGGCTCTCGCCTGAGCGCCGCGCACACTCGTCTTCTAAATTGCCAACAGTTACACGGATCGAGGCTGGCACCCTTTCAAAATGTGGTCCTCGCCTTAGCGCCGCGCACATTCGTTTTCGAACTTTCGAGCAATTCCATGGATCGAAGCCAGTTCCTGTTCAAAAAAAAGTTCTTACGTTAGCGCCGCGCTCCTGTTAAGATCGTCCCTGAGCTTGTTTCGCGACTCCCTGTCAAATGATACCACGCGGCCAGCGCTCGACATGTCTCCTCGCGCGCGAGGGCTCCAAGACCGCCCTGGGTCCGAAAGACGGCCCAAGGGCACCGAAGAGGGCCCCCAGAGGGGTCCAAGAGGGGCCCAAGAGGAGGGGACACGAACGGACATTTCGAACCCCCCGCCCAGGCTATTGCAATTGTCGCCCAATTGGATGCCCGCTCCGACCAGGGGGCGGCGGGCGAGACAGGAGGCCCCTGCGTGCGGAGGAATAGTAGGTCGCGGGGCTTTCTCGCGCTCATCATTCCAATCGATCACGTCAAGCAAAAAGCGCGTCGGCGTCGCCCGGTCATTCAGTCTGACCGAGCTCGCTGCCGCTCGCGCCTGCTTGCGTGCCGGACATCGTGCTGGCGCCCTCCGATCCGTGCGGATATTCAGATCCGTGCGCCAAGTCATCCTCGGCGAACTCGGCGGCCTCGCGGGCGAGCTCCCGGTCCAGGTCCTCCAAGGCAGACGGGTAATCTTCGTCCATGTGGTCTTCGTCGTCCGACGACGCCGAATCGATCCCGCGCTCAACCTGCTCGCCCTCGCGGCGCGGCCCTACAGGCAACCAATCTGAGGCTCGGATCCTGCCGCACAGCCGCGCCCCCAATCTCGAGTGCGCCCTGGATGCCCCGACGTACCCGCACCCCTGGTCGGGGGGGTACGACCGTGGCGTGTTAACACCAAGAACCTGATTCAAGATGTCTGGGTTGAGGATTTTCTTGGCCTTCTCGTCCTTGATCCACAGACACGCCGCCTCGAGGACCTCCGCCGTCCTCGAGATGCCGATTCCCCGGCGCTCTGGGGTCTCATCCGCCAGCTCCGTGAAGTACTGCACCTTTTTGTTGCCTTGGCTGGCCCGCTTCCACAATTCCTCCGTGGAGGCGCGGTCCAACCCGGACGCGGCGTGCGGGTTGAACACCTGTGCCGCCACACATGGTCGTACCTCCGCAGCATCTGCCGTTTTGGCTTCACCCCGTCGCCGGCAGCGACGCGCTTCTTGTCATTGCCGGCGTCGGCGGCAGTGGCGAACTTGGAAGAGCCCGGCGGAGTCAGCCATGGCCCTGGAGGAGCTCGCGTGGTAGCGTGCAGGGGCGGGTTCAGCTGGGGCCAAACGCTACCCAAGTTCTGCCAGGGTTCACGTGTAAGTACTTATGAGGAGGGAACATGGGACGGGCACTACTAATCTTCAGTTCACTCTGGTCCTCCTCCTCCTTCTCCTCCTCCTCCTCCTCCTCCCCCTCCTCCGCCGCCTCCTCTTGATCTTCCCCGCCATCCTCTCCCAAGTGTTCCCCGAAGGGTTTCCACAACAGTTGGGGGAACACATGGCCCGATACCTTGGCAGAGCTTTTGCCACAGCGCTCGTCCACATGGGCAATTCTAGAAGGCGGGGGGCGGCGGTAATTCGCCGCAGGCGTCTTCGATAACGCCCACGTTTCAAAATATGCGCTGTATCCGCCCCCGCATGCGGTTCCCAGATGCGCCAAGGCAGCGCCGAGACGCACCGACACGAATTTGTTATATCCCATTCTGAAAGAGAGGGGGCCGGCGGCAGGGGCGAAGCCTTAAGGATAAACTAGGAGGAGGAGGAGGAGGAGGAGGAGGAGAAAGATCGAGGCTCGAGGCTCGAGGCTCAAACTTGTTCATTATATCGGGTCTTTAGGGGGCGCTCAGGAACCTCAAGTTTTCCATGTACATGCTAGGGTCACCTCCTGCTCCTCCTACCTCCTCTTGCCTCCTTCTCATCATATGTTTCACCCCCCACGTTGTTATCGAACCTCCCTCCGCTCCCTTACAAGATTCCTCCTCCTCCTCCTCCTCATCTTCCTCCCCTTCTTCTATTCCCCCTCCTCGTCATCTTCTGCCTCCTCCGCCTCCTCCTCCTTCTCCTTCTCCTTCTCCTCCTCCTCCTCCTCATCATCATCATCACAATCAGAATCATCATCATCATTATCCGCGTCCCCCTCATCATGCTCCGCATCCCCCTCCTCCGCTCCCAGTCGCCCCTCCTAGGAAACTTCACCGAAACCGTAACCGTTCTGTCAGCACAAGTCATTTCCCCCTGCTGCGCCACGTACAAATTACGTTCGACCCCTTTGTCATGCACGTTCGTTACAACCACTTATGACAATGCCTGGCCTTGCCTGTGCAACTGACCGTAACAAACATCGACATGGGTACTGGGCACCACCTTGAGGGTGGGGGTCCCAGTTCACCCGTACGGCGAGATCTTCTGTAGAAGTGGCGTCGGTTCCTCGTCGTCGCCGTCGTCGTCGTCGTCGTCGTCGTCGTCGTCGTCGTCATGGTCGTCGTCGTCGTCCTCTTCCTCCCTTTCCTCCTCCTCCCCCTCCTCATCCTCCTCCTCCTTCTGCTCCTCCTGCTCCTCCTCCTCTGAACAACGACGACGGCGCGCAGCAGCGCGGGGGGGGGGGGAGGAAGGGCGGAGACAGGAAGATAACGAGCTATGTGCGCTCGCGCCAGACCTCCTACCCCTGCCACGCATGCCTTCCCGCTGCGCCCAAGTTTTCTCTATCCGCCGACGGGGGGTCCCAACATGTCCCCATGGTTGCCGTCGTCCTCCTCCTCATCCGCCTCATCCTCCTCCTTCTCCTCCTCTCCGCCCCCCCTCCGCCTCCCCTTCCCTCCTCCTCCTCATCCTCCAACCTGCTGCTGTTCCTCCTCTGGGCCAGACTGGGGAGGCAGTTTGCGCGCCGTGGCCCGCCTGCGTCTCCTCGGCCTCGTAGGCGCTGTCGTAGCTCCGCTGCGCCACCTGTCCGCCGTCGGGTTCCCTCCCAGCGTTCCCCTCGACACCTATCCCTCGACCTCCCAACCCTGCTCCTCGCCCCCTCCTCCTCCTCCTCCTCCTCCTCCTCCTCCTCCTCCTTCGCCTCCTCCTCCTCCTCCTCCTCCTCCTCCTCCTGTTTCATTCCCATTCCTTCTAAATAACCCCTCACTGTCGCACCCCCAAACTTGTGGGTAAAGCGGGCTGGGCGTTTTGCCTGAGACTTCCTCACCAATTATGATCCTGAGGCATGACTGTTGCAACAGCTTCACGGATTGAGGGCAGGCCGTTTGCAAAATGCGGCTCTCGCCTTTAGCGCCGCGCGAGTTCATGTCTACATGATTTGCAACAACTCCGCGGATAGAGGGCGGACCGTTTTCAACATGTGCATCTCGCATTAGCGCCTCGCGCATTCGTCTTGAACGTTTGTATCAGCTTCAAGCATGGAGGGCGGGCCGTTTTCAAACTGTGGCTCTCGCCTCCGCGCCACGCACATTCGTTTTTTTTAAGTTTGCAGCAGCTTCGCGGATGAAGGGAGTTCGTTTTCAAACTTCGCCTTTCGCCTCAACGCCGCGCGCATTCGTCTTTCAAAGTTTGCAACCGTTTCAAGGATTGGCACGGTTGCGTTCCCAGGAATGGCTTTCTGGTCAGATTTTGGATGGTCAGAACGCAACAGTCATGTTTTGATTCGCGGTGTTGAAGTTTCCAGGAATGGTGTCCTGACAAGGCTTAACATTGCCCAGACGCAGCAATCACGCTGATTCGCGACGCTGAAATCCCAGTGATAGTTGCTTGCGCGATTGAAGATTCCCAGACGTTTTTTCCAATGGGGCATTTCCCGCAATGAAAACACATTCTTGTAGGGCCCCTATGGAAAAAGGAATTCGGAGAGAGGGTTTATTGCAGAACCGCTGGTGCGTCTTAGGTTGACGCCCCTCCTCTTCATCCTCCTCCTCCTCTTCCTCCCCCTCCTCCTCCTCCTTCGCCTCCTCCTCCTCCTCCCTGCCTCCCTGCCTTCCTGCCTCCTCCTCCTCCCCGCCTCCCTTCCTGGATCTCCCATACCTCCCATCCCTCCCTCTCCCGTCCCTATGCCCCCTCTCCCTCCCTCCCTCGACCTACCCTTGGCCTCCCCTCGACCTCCCCTCCCTCGCATCTCCTCCTCCAGCTCATGCCCCGCCGTCGTCTCCCCCACTTCCCTCCCATTTCACGTGAGGGGGCGGGGTCCTGAGGGAGACGGGTGAAGATATCCTGCGGCCGGGGGCTTTCCCCAGAGCCAATGCTTCAGCCCGTTCCATTGTTCGACGGCCCCAACTCCCGAGAAGGGCCTCCAAGATACCGAACTTGCCAACCAAAAAACAATCAAACAACAAGAAACTCGGAACCCGCTTCCCTCAGAACCACTTTGCTTCATGGTGGCCCCACCCCCCCACCCCCTCTCCAAGCCACCCCTGATCCAACCCTCCCTCCCGCCAGCTCCCACCTCTTGGACTCATCACCGCTTCCCCAAGTAGTGAGTTCCAGGTGGGTGAAAAAAGGGAGGCGCAAGCGCAGGCGAAAGAGGAGAAGGAGGAGAACGCGGAGTGGAAAGGAAGGGAAGGGAGGAGGCGGACGAGGAGGAGGAGCAGACGAGCGTAAGAGAGGAGCCCCCACGTCCCGCCTAGCCGCAGGCACGGCGCGGCGGCGCCTCGAAGACCGCGGATTCGTGCACCGAGGAGCCGATGTCGATAGCCGCTACTTCATTCCAGGCTGGGAGAAGAGCAAGGTGAGGGGGGGCGCAGAAGCACCAGCGGGTCGCGGGAGGGACGGACGAGGAAGAGAGATGACCCGCGGCACGACAGGTGCAGCCAGGCACACGATGCCCTGGGGACCAGGCGGGTGGAGCGACGGCCCATGACGCAGCGCAGCTGCGTGCAACGGCACAGCTTCGGCAGAGAAGCTCGAGCTGTACGGCGTCACGGGGTGGAGGAGGAGCGAGGGAGGAGCAGCAGTCGCAAGAGCAGCGGTCCGAGGAACAGGCGGAGGAAGAGGGAGAGTGTCGAGGATCGTCGATACGGATCTAGTTCCCATGTTCTGGAAGAGCGTTTCTGGAGCATGGGAGCCTTTACACGCATGTTTGTTCGCAGAATGCGTCACTTGCACGTATGCGCTCTGGAGGGCACAGACAGGTGCTCCATCTGATCGCGATAGGAGAAATCGTCACAAGCGAAACTGGGCAAAGAGGCAGCGGCAGGACTGGGCACAGGGGCATCGACAAACTCATTTTCACTCGGGCCTTCACATCCCGCCGACCTCCCAGTTGATAACTTCTGAGTTGAAGTAGGATGCGTCATAGAGATCGAAGGCTCAAGGCACGAAAGTGGGCACGTACCCTGGATTCGTTGTGGCATGGCAGTCTGACTCGACAAAAAGGATCCGCAGTGGGTCGCCAAGGGATTTGAGGAGGCAAAAGCGAGATAGACGGAGAGGAGCACAATCGCAGGGTCCTCAAAGGCGGCTGGGTTCCTTGAGAACAGGTACTCTGGCTCGCTGAGGAACGAACCAATGAGGGAACACCATGGTCCAGGGGCATCGCCATATCGTCACAGTCGGGGCGTGGCCATGGCTGTCGTAGGGGGTGATGGTGCCAACGAAGCCGACGAGACCAAAGGCGTGAGCCGCGGGGACCGAGGGGACCTGCGGTCGCCGCCTCTGAGGGTGAGCCAGTCCGCGAAGACGCCGAGGAGACCGCGGGGGTCAGGCGTGATGCTGACGAGGCAGGTGACCCCGGAGCCGTCGTCGAGGAGGACGTAGAACTCGATGAGGAGGCCCAGCCGCTCACGCTGAGACAGGCGCTGAGGAGAAGCAATCTGCATAGCGCGCACACCAGGCAAGGCACAAGCGTGCTGTTGCTCGGGTGAGAGGGGCCAATCGTCAAGTGTCCGAGCATTGTGGTAAGTGGCGTGCGCAGCCGCGAGGTAGCCAAAGGCAGGGATAGAAGGGCGAACGAGCCCCCACCGAGGGAGCACAGGTAATGGGAAGGGCCGAGCCAAGGCCGTCCGTAATACTGAGTGTAGTGAGTGGCCGACATCGGGCATCATGACGGAGTGGGTCAAGGAAAGGCCCACAACCAAACGCGCAGCATCGTATCCCAAGAACGTGAGCGATCCGAGAGGATGTCATCCACCCATTGGCCCAGATGCGTAGAGCGGCCCAAGACCACGAGCAGGGGCAGCGTGACAGGCAGCCCTGAACCGCAGCCCGGCCGATCTGCGCGATAGCAAGAGCATGTCGGGGCGGCATCTTGGACAAGCGCACCGTCAGTAGGGTAGGAAGTGGCGAAGCCGGAACTTGCCGCAGACGAAGGGCCCGGTGTGCCGCTCGTTGAGGGCGAGGGCGGCGGAGGTCAGCATCCAAGAGTTCGGCGCGGACCGTGGCAGCAGCAACGCCAGCAGAGGAGGGTCCTTCAGCGTCAGCAGCCCGAGCGAGGGGCTCCAGGACGGCCTCCGGGTCCAGAAATTCGGGCACGGCGCCTGGGAGTGCAGCACGTCCAGCGTGCGCCAGTCACCCAATGCTCGCACAAAATTGCGCAGTTCGGCAAGAATGAGTCAGAATGAGCCCATGCTCACGGAAGGTCACGATGGCAGAGCGCGCAAGCGTCGCAGTGCAAAGATGGTGCCATGCAGGAACCCGCGGGCCGCCCCAATGCTCCAGCTGCGGCCACGTATCACCACTGAAGGCGCCCAACGCAATGCGGAAGGTCTGTGCCAGCACAATCAATTCCCATTTCGCCATCGCAGGTGGTAGTCGGAGGAATTGCGCAACATACGAAAGAGTGGTGATGCCACGCCAACGGAGCTTGGCCAACTGAGAGACCCACGACGTAGTAGCCGAGACCCCAGGACCCAGCCAGGTGCCAGGGTACAGGAGCTCCGAGGAAACCAAGAAGCCAGCCCACTGCTGGACCTTACGAGCAATCGCAGCCGTCGTAGCCGCCGCAAGCTGAGGGCTGAAGGGGCCTTATAAAAGGGGGATCACGACGCACTTTGAGGGTTTGAGCGGAAGGTTGGCGATGTCGGCGGCGACGCCCATAGTAGAAGCAATAGTATGCAATAGTGGCAAGGTCGCGGATGTGAGCGATAGCGCCGCCGATATCGTCAGCACAGGTCCGACACAAGCCCTTCGTGGTGTGGTCATTGTTGTGCAAGAGGTCCCGCAAGAAGGGGGCAGAGGCGATCGCGTACAGCGTACCACTGAGACCACATCCCTGAATGATCCCACTGCGCACACAGAATATAGGACGAAACTCACCATCATGAGACGCGACCCCAAAAATCGCCGTGTAGAGGAAGCCCACAAACTGCAAGACGCCCTGAGGAACTTCAATATCCCCAAGAGTACGCAAGACAAACTGTTGGTTCAGCGAAGGGAAGGCATGGCCGAAATGCAGGGAGAGCAGGAGAGGATGAGGTGAGGTACCTGGTGGCGTGATCGAAACCTGTCGCGCCCTGGCATCGATCTCAAGGAAGTTGAGACCAACATTGCGCTTCGGCGCGAATCCTCTCTGAGACGGAGGGGCAGCAAACACCAAGACAGGAGTCAAAGCATGGTTCAACACAGAAGATAAGATCTTAACGTCCGTATTGCGGAGCCCCAAGACACGGATCTTGTCCGCGGATCGAGCGCACTCTCCCATAGCCAGTCCATTATCCGAGACATTCTTAGGAAGAAACGCTTGAAGTGTAATCGAAGCCGAGTCGAAAAGGGCTTGGCCAGAACACACCCAGTCAAGCGCCTCGTATAAGACTTGTAGGCACGAGGAGGAGGAGGAGGAAGAGGAGGAGGAGGAGTGGGATGAAGAGGAGGGGTGCAACGAGAAAGAGGGAGACATGTGCACATGCACCCTTCCTGCTCGTCCGGTTCTTAGAATGATTCGTCTTGGCTTTGGTGGCAGAGGTGCTGCTACAAGTTTCACCCCTTCCTCCTGCTCCCTCTCCTCCTCCTCCTCCTCCTCCTCCTCCTCCTCCTCCTGCTTCTCCCACGCTGTTTCCGCCACCTCCTCCTCCTCCTCCTTTTCATCCACCCCATCCTGCTCATCCAAAGGAGGGTCCTCCTCCTCCTCCTCCTCCTCCTCCTCCTCCTCATCCTCATCCTTACCATGATCATCATCATCATCATCAGCATCAGCATCATCATCATCATCATCATCATCATCATCAGCATCATCATCAACATCATCAGCATCATCATCAGCATCATCATCCTGTTCCCACCTGTTCCTCCCGCCCTTTCTCCTCAGGCGGCGCTGACGACGTCATTCCTGGTGGACTATCATCAGGTGTTTCATTGGCGAGTGGACGATTGGCCTTGCTGTCCGAAGCCTGGCCGCCTCCCTACCTCCTCCCGCCCCTTCTTCGAGGATTCAGTGCTGCTTTCGCAGTTTCTGCCTCCTCCTCGCCATCCTGCTCCGACAAGTCCAGCGGCAGTGGAAGAACACAGTGCAGCTCCCAGAGCCCGCCGCCACCGCGTCGTAGCAGTCATGGGGAAGCTGGCTCCCGATAAGCTTCACGTCGTCCCCGTGCTGCGTCTTGAAGTGGAGGCTGTGCTCCTGGGGCAACGGCGTTACAACAGATGCTGGAAGTAACACGTGTTAACATATACACGAGGGAGATAAGGATGAGGAAGAAAGAGGAGGAGGAGGAGAAGGAGGAGGAGGAGGAGGAGTCAGGATCAGTCGTCATCGGATCGAGACATCAGATCGGTTCGGAAAATGCGTCGGATCCAGATCGAGCGGCATCGGGATGGAGTCGGAGCCAGATCGGATCGGCTGCGCCCAGAGACACAACAGTGCCATGCAAACATTCGGCCACATCGGCTCGTCGGAACACCAGAACTGGCAGATGTCCTGGAAGCCAAGAAGGCGCATCAGACAACGCAGTCACAATGCAACCGGCAAGAGAGGCCGCAAGCATGCGGCAGGATACAGCAAGGGCAAATGAAATCAGAAGTCCTATCTTCCACTTTCCCCTCGCCTGTCTAGAGGAATGCAACAACTGCATACACTCCCGTTTATTGGAGGTCTGCGCGGAATTCTTGGATCGGCGCTGGATCTTCCTCCCAGGCGCGCAGGGCGCGCCAGGAGCGGCGCCAGAGGCAACGCCACAGGGGCCCGACGCCGATCCAAGAAACCCGCGCGAACCTCCGAGAAATCATGCTTATGCAGTTGTTTGCTCTTCGCCTGTCAGCGTCGAGACAGTGGAAGCCTAAAATACTCCAGACGGCGTGATGACATGGGGGGATCACAACCCTCCCAGAGGATCAATTTAGGCCCCCCAGACCGGCCATGAGATGGCGGCCTTTTGCCCAGCCCCATGGGACCCTCCAAGACAGCTCAGATCAGACCCCCAGAAATCGACAGAAAGATGACCCCCCCGTCCGTTTTAGAAGATTCGGAGTGCTTGTGCGGCGGGAGAGACTGCGGGGCTCCTCGAGCCCAGGCTGGATGCCGAACCTCAGGTCCGAGTGGGCGCTCGGCGTCGGGCCCGCGCTGTTGTAGCGGCTGCCGTGGCCACGCTCGATGGCCTCGGAGGCGCTCTGGACGCTCCCCCCCTCCTCTCAGCGTACACATGGGGGAGTGCAGAGCGGGCGGGCCTTCTCAGAAGGCTGGGAAGGCCCCGGGCCTTCGGGCAAGCTTTCTGAGACTTCTCCGAAGGCAGCGGCAGCTTCTCAAGAGGGCTTCCGAGAAGCCCCGCAGCCGTCTGAGGAGGCCTGCCCCCTCTCTCGCACCCCCCCCCCGCGCCCGCCGTCGGAAGTGGAGGCCACGGCCGGATCCTTCCGCGTCGACGTGGACGCTGGCGAAAGGAAGGAAAAACGGCACAAACATAAATCTCGGAGCTCCGCGCGGATCTCGTGGATCCGCGCTGGACCCCCTGGCGGCGTCTCCGGCGCCACCCCTGGCGTGCTCCGCGCGCCAGGGAGGGGGGGATCATCCAGCGCCGATCCAAGAAATCGGCGCGCACCTCCGAAAGCTTCTGTTTATGCCGTCTTTTCTGCAGTGGCCCAAGGACACACAAATAAATAGACACAGATCCAAGGATCCCCCATCTTTGCCATGTCTCCTGAATGCTCGCCTTCCCCTCCATTTTCTGTGTTCCATGTCTCTTCATGGAGATCGACGCTCCTCTGCGTCTGTGCTTTTGCCCGCTCCCGGTGCTCTTCTTCGATCGGCCTCTGAAGGCGCGCAGGTCGCCCAACTTCGAGCGACCTCCGCCGCCCGAGAGCGGTGGCTGTGCCAGGGTGGAGGAGGAGGAGGAGGAGGAGGAGGAGGAGGAGGAGGAGGAGGAGGAGGAGGAGGAGGAGGAGGAGGGGGAGGGGGAGGAGGAGGACGAGGACGAGGAGGAGGAGGAGGAGAAGGACGAGGGGGAAGAGGAGGAGGAGGGGGAGGAGAGGAAGAAGAATGGCCTCGGGCGGCGGCCACCCGATGGCTCCGAGAAGGTCTCGCGGGGTCTCTGGAGGCACCGGGAGACGACACGAGATGACCACCGCTGCGGGCACCAGCCGGGCCCAGCGAAGACCCGGTGGGCAAGGCCTTGGCCTCAGAAGTACGGCCTGTCTGACCACCTACCAGACAACCCCAACCCAACCCGAAGACCCGAATTTCGGGTTGGGGGGGGTATGGGTTCCATACGTGTTTTTTCGATGTTCCCCGACCCCCCCCCACTGGAAATGGAGGGCAAATTGAGGCCTTCGGGTTGGGTTGGGGTGGTTTTGTAGGTGGTGACTGTCTGGGCAGCATGCAGTGCAAGACGCATGTATAAGAAGATCATGAGGGGAGGGCGGAGGGGAGGAAGGTCCTGAAGGCCGATGCCGGCCGATATGCCAGAGGCACCAGGAGGTTCCGCAAGGGCTTGACGACTTTTCGCCAATCGACTTGTGAGGATCAAGCCAGATAAATCCAGGCAGATGCAGACAGATCCAGGTACATCCTGGCACATCCAGGTAAATCCAGAGATCTCCAGGGAAAGTTGAGCAGATCGTGGCCGCTCCCGCGCGAGTCGAGGGACGGCATAAGCCGTTGAGCCCTCAACGAGAGGTCCCTGGAGGCCCCGGACGCCCTCCGTAGAGGGCAGAGGAACCACCTTCCATATGAGCACCCCTGCAAGCGAAGCCTTTTAGCAAACGCTCCTCAAAACGAACTCGAACGGGGCAGGGTGGCTTAGTAAACATCTGGGATTATTCTGCAAACGCCAATGATGGGGGCTGGGGTACTTGTTCCTCTCTTGGCTCTGGCACGAGACCATAAGCGTGCAAAAGCCTCTGACCTACTGCATCGTGTCGTCTAGTTGAGTTCGTTTTCTTACTCTTGCGTTTCTTGCTTTTGCTTTTTCTTCTTCTGATCATTGTTATTCTTTCTCGGACCGCAGTCCTCGAACCTCGACCCCTGAGCGCCCTGCGCCGCTGTCGCCGCCACGCCGACGCGGCGCGGGCCCGCCGGCGACACTCTCCCACACCCCATCGCGATCAGCCTGCCGCGCTGCGCCGGGACGCGGCCGCGGGGGAGAAGAACGCAGGAGTCAGGATCACAAGTGGCAATCACACTGGGCGCGCCAACCCCTTCCCCTGGGTCTGGAACCCTCCCCCCCCGCGAGGTGTCAGAGGGTCCTTTCTGGCCCCATATGGCCCCAAGAGGGTGCCAGAGAGCTCAGGATGGCCTCCAGGATCGCTCAAGACACCCCCAATATGGCTCAAGACTGCCTCCAACATGCCTCCAAGAGCCCTCAAGACCGCCCCAGGACGGCCCCAAGTGCCCTCCGAGCCTCCCAAGGAGGCGCCCAGGAGGCCAACATCTTTCAAAAAAGCCACTTTGCGTTTCAATGTTTTTTAGCCTTCTCGCCTTTTCGCTTCCGATGGGCTCCTGAGGCCTCAAGATGGCTCCAAGACGGTCCTAAGAGCGCCCACGAGCGCCCAAAGAGCGCGCCAAGAGGGTCCCAAGAGGTTAACATTCGGACCCAGACGGGGGTACTCTAATCTACGCCGCTGTCCTTTTTGTTCGACGGCCTCCAAGATGGCCCCAAGATACGCCCCAAGAGCGCCTCAAGAGGCTCCAAGAGAGCCCCACGAGGGCCCAATGGGCCCCTAAGATGGCCCCAAGAGGACGATGGCCCCAAGAGGCCTCCAATATGCTCCCAGAGCGAAAGATCGCAAAGGTCTTGACATTGCCTCCTGTCGTCGTCGTGTCTACACGCGCCCAAGTTTACGCACGCACGGCGATCAACGACAGGCAACCACTCCACCAAGGCGGCACCACAGACGCACGACGTATTACAGGCACCGGAGGCGACGACAAGCAATCACTCAACCAGGACAACCACGAGGAGCCGTCTTGGGTGCCGGGCCGCATACTGCTACACATCCCTGATGGGGGCAGCTCGCCTCGTGTCTGTTCTTGGATGGGCTGGTGGGAATATTTGTTTGATCGCAACGACGGCGAGACAGGTCGGGCGGCGTAAATGAACGAAGCGCAGATGTATCGGCCCAAATCAGCGCACAGGAGGAGGGAGGCGAACAGAGGAAGAGGACGAACGCGGAAGAGAAAAGACCAAGCGGGGTTCCCCAAGCAGTGCTTGCACGGAAGGGGTCCTTACTCGTTTTACCACGTAATTGGGTGGGGGCGTCGAGGATTCACACCGCTCCCGCCCGTCGCCGCCCGTGGCTCGTGTGAGTGCGTCGAGGCCTCGCCACGGTCCCGCCCGCTGCCGCCACGGTCCCGCCCGTGGCCGCTCGGGTGGCTGCGTCGAGGCGCCGCCACGTTCCGGGCCCGTTGCCGCCTCGTGCGCTGCCGCATCCAGTGGGGAGGCGCGAAGCGTCGAGAGTGTTGAAAGCTAGGTCCCCTTGAGTGGGACCCAGCTTTCCCTCGGCACGTCTGCGGACGTGAGGCGTTGCGGCCACAGCGCAGCTTGCGCCACGCAGTTTCCACCACATGGCCTGCACCACGTAGCTTCAACCACATAGCTTCCACCACCAGAGTGCGAAAACTCACTGTTCGGGGCCCACGTTGGCAAACATAGCAATAAAGATGTCGCTAATCCGCCACCGTGCCCTTGGCACGAAGTGGAGTGCCGCAAGGCTGCTGCAACCAGGACTCTAGATTCTCAAGGGCCCAGACCCCAACTTCACAGGCGCTCTTGTGCGCTCTTGGGCGCTTCCAGCGAGTTCCGCGTGGGCCTCCAGTACGATTCCCTCGCTCAGGAGGGCGCCCAACCAGTCCAAGAAAGCCCTGGGAGGCCGCCCAGACGGTCCATGAGGGCCCAGAATCGTCGAACGATCGCTCAAAGACGCCCAAGATGGCCTCCAGACGGCCCTAGAGGCCTCCAAGACGCCTAAGAAGCCTCCAGGGGGGCAGGCCCCAAGAGGCCCCCAATGTGGCCCCGAGACGGCTGCAGAGACCCCCCACAAGGCCCCAAGACGACCCGAGAGGCCCCAAGACGGACCAAGAGGCCCCCAGGACGGCACAAGAGGCCCACCAAGGGGCCCCATGAGCGGCGCAAGAGGGGGAGCCAAACTGGTATTTCGAGCCTTTCCCCCCCCCAAGATGGCACCCAAGGCCCCAAACCGTGAGGACTGTGTGGCGTCACGCCATTTGCCGAGGTCTACCCATGGCGGCAGCACGACCGACAACCGATCGAACTGACAGCCTCGCCGAAACCAACGACTTCGACAGGTCGCAAGCAGCCTAGAGCCGAGCGACGCAGCAACGGCACAGCAACCGAACCGACCGGACGCAACCAACTGCGACGCAGCCGAACTGACCGAACCGCGGACACCCGTTGGCTCGGACGAAGGGGCGGGATAGCAAAAGGGGGGTTTAGCGAATGAGCTCGCGCAGCTGATTTTCCCAGCGCCTTCCGGCGCCGAAGGCGCCAGTGTGCCGAGGAAAGCGCTTGGCTGCGGAGACGAAAACGGCTGCATGCAGCGGATTTGGCTCCCTGCCGAGAGCGATCAGCGATGGGCCATCGACACGCGAAGCCGCATGCCCCTGGGAGGGGATGGGGCAGCACCGCCCCGATTGGCGATGAGGGGGCGATTGGGAGACGATGCTCTCCCTTCCCCGGACCGCGCACATGTTCCTGCCGAGGTCGGCCCGCCTCTTCCGAGTTGGCTCCCCTTCGAAGAGGAGCGGTCCAGAAACAGGACCGGGGGGGGTTATGGTATGGTATGATGTGGAGTTGCCCTGAAGGCGTAAGAAGTGGCATCAAACAAAAAACTCGGCCTCGGACTCCTGATCTTCGTCAACGTCCGAGCCGCGAATGGCAAGGCGGCCTATTTCGCGGACAAGTTCGAGCTTCCCCTCCTCCAGCCCGAACGCCCGAACAACCTCCGCCCGCCCCCCCCCCGCTTGGCAGGAACGCCTCAGCGGGAGCCGCCGCTGCGACTGGTCTCGCTGTTGTCTGCTCGCCTATACTATATCGGCACTCATCGGGGGCAATACGCCACTGTGCCTGCACAACGTGAGGCCCCGCACCTTAGAGCGGAACGAAAGGAACTGTCCTTTGCGAACTCGACGCAGCTGATCCGACCCCCCAGACTTAGCCTGGTGTCTCGGACAGGGGGCCTCCGCGCTCGACGTCAGGTGCCCTCCCGAGGCCACTGCCCTGCAACTGCCACAGAAAACTGCGCATTTCACTGGGGCCACGCGCTCTTATGCTTTCGCCTGCAGAAGGTTGCGGCCTCGCCACCGGAAGGTGGACTGAGCGAACTCCTCCCGCCCCAGCCCAGCCCCGTAGCCCCCAGACTCGCCCCCCAGCTCCCCTTCATCATCAGGCTCCTCGGGCGGCGGCGCAGCCGGTGGCTCTGCTTCGCGGCCGCCGTCCGCCCTGGCCAAAGTGGACCGGGTGAGGGGAGGGAGGAAGGAGGAGGGATAGATGTGGTGGGTGGCAACTGGTGCCTGGAATGGTAGGTGGTGGCACGAATGCCTTGAGATGGAGGTACGGGTCACCCCTCCCTACGGCCGTCTTCGTTGGCCGAGGGACCGTAGGGGGGTCCTCGGCCCCCTCCGGTGCCTATTGACGGCAAAATGGAAGGTTGACTGGTGGGAGCGGGAACCCTCGCAACCCCATTGATGGAAGCTGCGAGGGGTGTGAGGCCTAATGACGGTCCTCACCGACGAGGCCTATTGACGGTCCTCGCCGAAGGGAGGGGCGAGAGGGAGGGGGGCCACTCCGAGTGTCGATGCCGTCCGCGATGCCCGCGATGCCTCTCACTCCTGAGGCGGGATTCCTGCAAATGGGAGCCCACAAACCAGCATACACAGTTTCGACTCCGAGACTGTGTATACGCCACACACCCCGGAACCTCCAGGACAAAATTTTTCACTACATCGACGGACCAGTTTCTGGTCGGTCCCCCGGCGTTGCGTTTCAGCATCCGTCGGTGGCAAACCCAGATCCAACCGCCAACTCGATCGATCGGCGTACCCCCTTGAATTCCCGAGGCAACGGCGTACCCCCTTGAATTCCCGATGCAACGGCGTACCCCCTTGAATTCCCGATGCAACGGGAAAGGCCTGAGGAGGAGGAGGAGGAGGGAGGAGGAGGGAGGAGGAGGAGGAGGAGGAGGAGGAGGAAGAGGAGGAGGAGGAGGAGGAGGAGGGAGGAGGAGGGAGGAGGAGGAGGAAGAAGAGGAGGAGGAGGTGATGATGATGCGACGCTCGGCTTCGTTTTTTTGGGGGGGGATGCCGCGGCATCGCGCTTCCAGACCTATATTGGCGTCGGGCGGTGAGGTGTCTTGGACTCTGCGCCTGCGTCGGCTGCCACTGCTCGTCCTTTGTTGCACCCAGTGATCACAACGCAAAAGTTATGAGAACGTCCGAATTCCAACATCGCCTCCCACATCTCGTTCGACAGCGCCAGAGCCCGCGGCCACTGACCACCTTTCACTCAAGCGCTGTTCCTCAGCGGTGTGGCCGACTAGCCTGTCGCATCGCGTCTGCGGAGCAGAGCGACGATCGCAGGGCTGTAGCTGGCTGCGTTGGACTCCAGCTTCGCCTCCCGCAACTCGCTCAGCAGCGCAAGCGCCCGCTGCCACTGCTCGCCCTTCGCGCACGCGCTGATCCCAGCGCTGTAGCTGATGACGTCGGGCTCCAGCTTCGCCTCCCACATCTCGCTCAGCAGCGCAAGCGCCCGCTGCCACTGCTCGCCCTTCGCGCACGCGCTGATCCCAGCGCTGTAGCTGATGACGTTGGGCTCCAGCTTCGCCTCCCACATCTCGCTCAGCAGCGCAAGCGCCCGCTGCCACTGCTCGCCCTTCTCGCACGCGCTGATCCCAGCGCTGTAGCTGATGACGTTGGGCTCCAGCTTCGCCTCCCACATCTCGCTCAGCAGCGCAGCGCCCGCTGCCACTGCTCGCCCTTCTCGCACGCGCTGATCCCAGCTGATGACGTTGGGCTCCAGCTTCGCCTCCCACATCTCGCTCAGCAGCGCAAGCGCCCGCTGCCACTGCTCGCCCTTCGCGCACGCGCTGATCCCAGCGCTGTAGCTGATGACGTTGGGCTCCAGCTTCGCCTCCCACATCTCGCTCAGCAGCGCAAGCGCCCGCTGCCACTGCTCGCCCTTCTCGCACGCGCTGATCCCAGCGCTGTAGCTGACTAGGGCAGACCTGTGGACTCCGTCCACGACATCAGCTCGACGTGGCGAGGGGTCTCTGGGCAAGCGCGGGGGGGTGCGGCTGCAGGGCCGAAAGGCAATCATGATGGCGTCGGGCTCCTCCTCCTCCTCCTCCTCCTCCTCCTCCTCCTCCTCCTCCTTTTCCACCTTCTTCTCCTCTTTCGCTGGATTCTCCATGCCCTCGGTCGGCAATCGTCGATCCTACGACGACTCTCCCCAACAGAGAAACATCGAAGGCCCTCGGAGCGTCCAACATTGTTCTTTTGTGCCTTCGATATGCCGGTCGCCTCTCGTCCGCTCCCCCGCTCCTGGAAGGAATTCTGAAGGCACTGAAGGCTTCGTAGGGGCCGTTTCGGAGCCTCTTCGGCCTTCGTTTGGGCCTCGCGGGGGGGCTCTTAGGGCTCTCTCGGGCCGTCTTGGGTGCCTCTTGGGCCGTCTTCGGGCCATCTGAGGCCCTCCTTGGCGCCTCTTCGGCTGTCGTGGGCCGTCTTGGGCCGCTCCTGGGGCCGTCTTGGGTGCCTCTTGGGCCGTCTTGGGCGCCTCCTGGGCCGTCCGGACGCCGTCCTGCGGCGTCTTGGGACCGTCTTGGGGCCCTCCTGGCCCGTCTTGGGGCTCTCTTGGGGTCCTCTTCGGCCGTCTTGGAGCGGTCGGGGGGGCGTCTTGGGCCGTCTTGGAGCGTCGGGAAGGCGACGAGGCGAGGAGGCCGAAAACATTGACAAACACAATAGAAATCGACGATTTCTGTCGCTCGGGGCCCTCTTGGGAGGCCTCTTGGGAGGCCTCTTCGGGCGTCTTGGACGCCTCGAGGGCCTCCTGGGGCGAATCTCGGACGTCTTGGGCGCTCTTGGGCTGTCTTGGGCCGTCTTGGGCCGCTCCTGGGGCCGTCTTGGGTGCCTCTTGGGCCGTCTTGGGCGCCTCCTGGGCCGTCCTGGGGCCGTCCTGCGGCGTCTTGGGACCGTCTGGGGGCCCTCCTGGCCCGTCTTGGGGCTCTCTTGGTATCCTCTTCGGCCGTCTTGGAGCGGTCGGGGGGGCGTCTTGGGCCGTCTTGGAGCGTCGGAAAGCCGACGAGGCGAGGAGGCCAAAAACATTGAAAAACACAATAGAAATCGACGATTTCTGTCGCTCGGGGCCCTCTTGGGAGGCCTCTTGGGAGGCCTCTTCGGGCGTCTTGGACGCCTCGAGGGCCTCCTGGGGCGAATCTCGGGCGTCTTGGGCGCTCTTGGGCTGTCTTGGGCCGTCTTGGGCCGCTCCTGGGGCCGTCTTGGGTGCCTCTTGGGCCGTCTTGGGCGCCTCCTGGGCCGTCCTGGGGCCGTCCTGCGGCGTCTTGGGACCGTCTGGGGGCCCTCCTGGCCCGTCTTGGGGCTCTCTTGGGGTCCTCTTCGGCCGTCTTGGAGCGGTCGGGGGGACTTCTTGGGCCGTCTTGGAGCGTCGGAAAGCCGAAGAGGCGAGGAGGCCGAAAACACCGAAAAACACAGTAGAAATCGACGCTTTCTGTCGCTCGGGGCCCTCTTGGGAGGCCTCTTGGGAGGCCTCTTCGGGCGTCTTGGACGCCTCGAGGGCCGCCTGGGGCGACTCTCGGACGTCTTGGGCGCATCTTTAAGCGTGCCGGGGCTCTCCGGGGCCGTCTTGGGGGATTTTTGGGACCCTCTGGACGTGTCTTGGGGCCTCCCTGGGCGGCCCGGAGCCAGCCCGGGGCGGTTTTGGTTCATTGGAGCCTGCACCATTCTGGCACGCACTGGGCCCTGCAATGTAGTAGAGACTAGGGCAGACCTGTGGACTCCGTCCACGACATCAGCTCGACGTGGCGAGGGGTCTCTGGGCAAGCGCGGGGGGGTGCGGCTGCAGGGCCGAAAGGCAATCAGCTGCTGCTGCTGCTCGGAGGTCCTGCTGCTTCCTCCCTCCTCCTCCTCCTCCTCCTCCTCCTCCTCCTCCTCCTCCTCCTCCTCTTCCACCTGCTTCTCCTCTTTCGCTGGATTCTCCATGCCCTCGGTCGGCAATCGTCGATCCTACGACGACTCTCCCCAACAGAGAAACATCGAAGGCCCTCGGAGCGTCCAACATTGTTCTTTTGTGCCTTCGATATGCCGGTCGCCTCTCGTCCGCTCCCCCCCTCCTGGAAGCAATTCTGAGGCCACTTAGGGCTTCGTGGGGGCCGTTTGGGGATCTCTTGGGGCGTTTTTGCCTGCGATATGCCTGTCGCCTCTCGTCCGCTCCCCCGCTCCTGGAGGGAATTCTGAAGCCACTGAAGGCTTCGTGGGGGCCGTTTCGGAGCCTCTTCGGCCTTCTTTTGGGCCTCCCGGGGGGGCTCTTAGGGCCCTCTCGGGCCGTCTTGGGTGCCTCTTGGGCCGTCTTGGGGCCGTCTGAGGCCCGCCTCGGCGCCTCTTGGGCTGTCTTGGGCCGTCTTGGGCCGCTCCTGGGGCCGTCTTGGGTGCCTCTTGGGCCGTCTGGGGCGCCTCCTGGGCCGTCCTGGGGCCGTCCTGGGGCGTCTTGGGACCGTCTTGGGGCCGTCCTGGCCCGTCTTGGGGCTCTGTTGGGGTCATCTTCGGCCGTCTTGGGGCGGTCGGGGGGACTTCTTGGGCCGTCTTGGAGCGTCGGGAAACCGAAGAGGCGAGGAGGCCGAAAACATCGAAAAACACAATAGAAATCAACAATTTCTGTCGCTCGGGGCCCTCTTGGGAGGCCTCTTGGGAGGCCTCTTCGGGCGTCTTGGACGCCTCTTGGGCCGTCTGGGGCGAATCTCGGGCGTCTTGGGCCCATCTTTAGGCGTGCCGGGGCTCTCCGGGGCCGTCTTAGGGGGCTTCTGGGGGCCCTCTCGACATGTCCTGGAGCCTGCCTGGGCGGCCCGGGGCGGCCCGGGGCCAGCCCGGGGCGGTTTTGGTGCATTGGGGCCTGCGCCCTTCTGGCACGCACTGGGCCCTGCAATGTAGTAGAGATGACGCCGGGCTCCAGCTTCGCCTCCCGCATCTCGCTCAGCAGCGCAGCGCCGCTGCCACTGCTCGCCCTTCTCGCACGCGCTGATCCCAGCATTGTAGCTGATGACGTTGGGCTCCAGCTTCGCCTCCCACATCTCGCTCAGCAGCGCAAGCGCCCGCTGCCACTGCTCGCCCTTCTCGCACGCGCTGATCCCAGCGCTGTAGCTGATGACGTGGGCTCCAGCTTCGCCTCCCACATCTCGCTCAGCAGCGCAAGCGCCGGCTGCCACTGCTCGCCCTTCTCGCACGCGCTGATCCCAGCGTTGTAGCTGATGACGTTGGGCTCCAGCCTCGCCTCCGCATCGCGCTCAGCAGCGCAAGCGCCCGCTGCCACTGCTCGCCCTTCTCGCACGCGCTGATCCCAGCGCTGTAGCTGATGACGTTGGGCTCCAGCTTCGCCTCCCACATCTCGCTCAGCAGCGCAAGCGCCCGCTGCCACTGCTCGCCCTTCTCGCACGCGCTGATCCCAGCGCTGTAGCTGATGACGTTGGGCTCCAGCTTCGCCTCCCACATCTCGCTCAGCAGCGCAAGCGCCGCTGCCACTGCTCGCCCTTCGCGCACGCGCTGATCCCAGCGCTGTAGCTGATGACGTTGGGCTCCAGCTTCGCCTCCCACATCTCGCTCAGCAGCGCAAGCGCCCGCTGCCACTGCTCGCCCTTCTCGCACGCGCTGATCCCAGCGCTGTAGCTGATGACGTCGGGCTCCAGCTTCGCCTCCCACATCTCGCTCAGCAGCGCAAGCGCTGGCTGCCACTGCTCGCCCTTCTCGCACGCGCTGATCCCAGCGTTGTAGCTGACTAGGGCTGACCCGTGGACTCCGTCCACGACATCTTTCTGGAATGGTTCTCGGAGGAACGGCGCAGATTGCACCGAAAATCTACAAACACGGCGGCGGCTCGGGCGGCGGCAGCGAGACCGCGCCTTCGTGTCCGAGCTCTTGCAGCGCTCCAGCAGCTTGGCCCAGCGCACTGCTCGTTCACCCCCCTCCTATTGAGGACAGTTTCGAAGTCTCTCGGGAATGTGCGTCGAAGTCGAAGCCCATCTGAGGCGTCTCAGGAGCGCTTGGGGAAGGGCTCGGGAGACCATCGGGGAAAGCCACCGAAAGCGCCGGGGAGGCTCGCAAGGATCTACAGGGAGGGCCCAAGAGAGCTTCAAGAAAATTTGAAATCCAGTGAACTCTTAAGAGAAACCGCTGTTGGGTCGGCCATCACCTCCGGGCGCGCCTTGATGGTGCGATCCAGTCGCATCACCGCCAACGGGAGGGTTTGTTCGCCATGTCCCATTCTGTTCGCCCAGAGGGTCTGTGGAGGCCTTCGGGCGAACAGAACGGGACAGGGCAAGGAATGGGGAAGACATGTCCGAATCTCCTGGGCCCCCCAGATGCTCGTCCGAAGAATGCGGAGAGGTCCCAGGGTCATATCAATTGGCTGCTGTCCCAGGGGTCCGGTCTGCTTGGCCCGAAGAGTTTGCCAAGGCCCCTGGGGGAACAGAATGGCACAGCATATCGGGCAAAGGGGGGCGGTAGCTGGCCTGTCAGACCCGGCGTTCGTCTTCTGCCCAAGCGGCGCGGGGCCCACGGGCCCCAGGGTTGGCGTCCCGCTGGGATTCCTCTTGTTCGCCCACAGGGTTGGAGGAGGCCTCCAGGCGAACAGAATGGGGCAGGACAATGAATGTGGGAGACTTGTCGCAAGCTCCCAGCCCCCCCAAGTGTGCGCCCGAAGGGTGTGGGGCCGCGTTGGCTCCCTCAAAGGGCCGTCTTGGAGCCGTCTAGGCCCGTCTTGAGGGCGCCGTTTGCCCTGATGGGGCCGTCTTGGTTCGTCGTGGGCCCCTCATGGGCGCGTCCGTAGGCCGTCCTGGGCCCATCGGGGTCCTCGTGGGGCTGTCTTGGAGCCGTCTGGGACCGTGAGGAGGCCGCCTTGGAGTCGTCTTGGGCCCCTCCTGTGCGCCTCCTTGGGCCGTCCTGGGCCCAGCAGGGGCCGTGTTGGCACCCTCTTGGGGCTGTCTTGGAGCCGTCTTGAGCCGTCGCAGCGCGCCTTGGGTTGTGCTGGGTCCGTCTTGGCCCGTCTTGGGGCCTTCCTGGGCGGTTCCTCGGACCCTCCTGGGACTTTCTGGGGCCTCTTGGTGCATCGGACCGCCGAAACGGCGGGAAACGCAAAGGGTGTAACAGTAAACAATGGAAAATTAACGATTTTTGCCAGCTGGGACTCTCTTGCCATCTTGGCCCGTCTTGAGGCCCTGAACGGGCGCGTCCTTGGGCCGTCCTGGGCGCACCCTCCTGGGACCGTCTTGGATTCGTCTTGGGCCGTCTTGAGCGCGCCTTGGGCCGTCCTGGGCCGGTTTGGGGCCGTGTTGGCACCCTCGCGGCGAGTGGGGGCCGTTTCGGAGCCTCTTCGGCCTTCGTTTGGGTCTCCCGGGCCGGGGGCTCTTAGGGCCCTCTCGGGCCGTCTTGGGTGCCTCTTGGGCCGTCTTGGGGCCGTCTGAGACCCGCCTCGGCGCCTCTTGGGCTGTCGTGGGCCGTCTTGGGCCGCTCCTGGGGTCGTCTTGGGTGCCTCTTGGGCCGTCTTGGGCGCCTCCTGGGCCGTCCTGGGGCCGTCCTGGGGCGTCTTGGGACCGTCTGGGGGCCGTCCTGGCCCGTCTTGGGGCTCTCTTGGGGTCCTCTTCGGCCGTCTTGGAGCGGTCGGGGGGGCTTCTCGGGCCGTCTTGGAGCGTCAGGAAGCCGACGAGGCGAGGAGGCCGAAAACATCGAAAAACACAGTAGAAATCGACGATTTCTGTCGCTCGGGACCCTCTTGGGAGGCCTCTTGGGAAGCCTCTTGGCACGTATTGGGGGCTTCTTGGGCCGTCTTGGGCCAATCTTGAGCGTCTTGGGCCCATCTTGGGGCGTGCCGGGGCCCTCCGGAGCCGTCTTGGGGGCCTCTTGGGGCCTCCTTGGCGCGTCTTGGGGCCTCCCGGGGCGGCTCCAGGCGGCCCGGGGCCAGCCCGGGGCGATTATGAGTTAATGGAGCCTGCGCCCTTCTGGCACGCACTGGGCCCTGCAATGTAGTAGAGATGACGTCGGGCTCCAGCTTCGCCTCCCACATCTCGCTCAGCAGCGCAAGCGCCCGCTGCCACTGCTCGCCCTTCTCGCACGCGCTGATCCCAGCGTTGTAGCTGATGACGTCGGGCTCCAGCTTCGCCTCCCACATCTCGCTCAGCAGCGCAAGCGCCGGCTGCCACTGCTCGCCCTTCGCGCACGCGCTGATCCCAGCGCTGTAGCTGATGACGTTGGGCTCCAGCTTCTCCTCCCACATCTCGCTCAGCAGCGCAAGCGCCAGCTGCCACTGCTCGCCCTTCTCGCACGCGCTGATCCCAGCGCTGTAGCTGATGACGTCGGGCTCCAGCTTCGCCTCCCACATGTCACTGAGCACTGAAAGCGCGTGTTGCCATTGCCCGCCTTTTCTGCATGCGCTGGCAATCGCAATGTAGTGGCCTGGGACAAGTTGCACACCTAAACGAAGTCCTTCGCGGAGCAACCGCAGTGCTACGCTCCATTGTTTTGTCCGACCGCAGTTCTTGATCGACGCTTCGAGGGAAATAACGCCTTCTCGAGACCCTCGGCCGATGCCCAGCATCCGAGAAGACACGGCACCGCGGCGTGAGCCACATTGTAAATACCTTGGGTCCAAATCGCTCGAGCCAAACTGGCTCGAGCCAAACTGGCTTGAGCCAAACTGGCTTGGGGGATAGAGGAGAGGGAGGGGGAGGAGGAGTTGTTTCACCCGGGTGGGCCTGGGACATTAGTTTCGCAGGGAGAAAAACCTGGACCTGGACTGACGAGGGCTTTGGATGCTTGCCCCGACACAATGGTTTCCAGGCCTGCGTCGCTCCCCTGCTCTGGGGGGGCTCCGAGACAATCCCTCGGAAGATTTCGGGTCTGCCCTCCAGATGTGAATGCGAAGCATACATTGCACGCCTATTCGAGTGTATCGTCGGAGCTCGAAAAAAAAACCGCCAGCTTGTCACTATGCCTCGTGATCGCCAGGGCTCTCTCTGGTGGGGAGCCAGCACATCCCACGGGCAGGAGGTTTCTGCTCCCTCCTGCTGGAAGAAAGGCATACGTGGCAGCGCCAGAAGCGTTTGCGTGAACAAAACGAGAGACGGGCGGCATGCCTACAGGCTCGACACTCCGCACTCCGTCCGAATTGAATCTCAGCCACTCTGGGAGAACACAGGCTGCCAACGCGACAACAGCTCGTGCAACAGACAACTGATCTTCGAGCATGGCCGACTCAGCTTGGCTGGGAAGGGTGAATGTGAGCCCCTCTCTGCGCGGCCCGATCTGCTTCATCAGCACCGACCTTCTGAAACAACAACTCGCCAGCAAGACCTTCACCAGACGCATGTGCCTTCACCTTGTGGACATGCGCATACTTACTGGTGGTCTGGTTAAGCAACGTGCCAGAATACTGCGTCTTATAACCTAACCTAACAAAATGATGGGAGTTAGAACTTCGGACGACATTCGCACAGTCCGAGAACCCAAAACTAGGCCTACGGAGCATAACTCCCCCGTCTGTGAGGTCTGCGTGAGCCACCTTGGAACAGGGCCCTCGAGGGCGCACACAATATTACGCTCACTATCATATACACTGGCCCCCAGCCAGCTCTACATAATTCAGGGAAGGGGCTCTTAAGGCCAGACCCATCAAAACACACAGAAACCTCTTCCAAGATCGGGGGCGGCACCATATCTCCAGGGTGACTGAAGAGGCTCGAGGTAAACAGGAACCAATCAGGATGGTCGGGAGGGAGTGCGGCAGCACGATCGATGATCTCAGATTTAACCACACCTGATCGAATCTCGCTAGCGGTCTGGCAGCACCATAGCCCGCGATAGATGCTGTCATCCTGTCCGCACAGCTGGCAGGACAGATCGTCGATGAGATGCCCTGCCTCCTGCGCCCTGGGGCCCGTCCAAATGGCAGTGCAAGCGAACGAACGAACGCGCCCCTTCTGGAATGCCGACCACTTCCTGGAACTCAGGGTCCGGGTAAAAACATGGAAACATAACTGAAAACCTTCGGGGGGCCCATGCTTCACCGCGGATTGCCTCTGAAGTTGCCTCGCAACTCCTTCCCTCGAGAGCTGTTGGACCAACCTGGGACTGGTGGTGGTCAAACCGATTTGGACTCCCTGATCCGTCTCCAGCACCATAAAACTTGGCCTGCCCCAGCCTAGCCTGCGCAGGGGAGCTCTCGCTGCCGACGCAGGTCCCGACGCTTGCCTCCGCGAAGGAGTCGGGCCCGCGAAAGCTGCCTCCCATGCTCGCCGCCAAGGAGGACAAGGAACACCATTATGGATTATGGTAGAGTCTGGTCTGATTCGGCCAAATCTCGTCGGCCAGGCGCAGCACGGGAGCGATAGGGCGTTGCAGCACGGGTCGCGCTCCGGCATCAAAGTAGCGGGGCTCCTGGAGCCCGCGGAAGGTTTCACGAATTTGCTGAAACATCTCATGAGGGCCTCGAGCTCCGTGTCCGAAGCGCGGTGGACCTCGGCGCCGTAGGTGGTTCCACGTAGGGGCCCCGCGATGAAGATATTCCGGGAATGCTGCCCCAGGGCATTCTTACCCTTCTTGAACCGACGGAGCCTGCCCAAGATCACGCGCATACGATCGAGAGCCTTAGATGCGATCGAGAGCCTTACATGAGCCCTCCTTCCTCCTACGAGGCCTACCGGCCGCGTCGTCAACGCCCAGATTGACCGCCGATATCGCGTTGCCGTCGCCTCCGAAGAGGCCCAGGAACTGGTTGGGGGTCTTCCCCAGACGACCATTGGAGGCCACGGCAGCAGCCTTATCCTCCGCCACGGAACGCGCCATGCTATCCTGGATTGCTTGCGTGACCGTGGCGGTGAGCTCTGAAGGTCCGAGCGCGCGACGACCTTCTCGCCGACGGGCGAAATATGGCGAAATACCAAAGTCGCCAACATATAGATCCAAGGATATGGAGCTAGGAATCACGAGCATGTCGAATACAGGAATACCATATATGCGCACATAGGCGGCAGCCATCGAACATCCTGCGACGACTCCCGCCTCCCTGACGTCTCTGCGCGGCGACGCAGGGCCCTCCTCGATCTCTGGCTGCCGACCTCAAGGCGCGCGGGCGAACGGCCGCCGCGTAGACCGTCGGCCGCGCAAAATACTCCAGCGGTGCGCCGCTTAAGCGAGCGCTCCCAAGCCGCGGGGGCAAGCTCAGCGACCGCCATGGGGCCCGTGGCCGACCTTGCCGCGACTCGCGACTCCAGTCGCTCAGATCGTGAAAATCCGCGCAGGGCAGGTGTCGGCCCAGCCGAGCCAGCGGGCCTCTGGCGGCGCGTCCCGCGCGGGCACCGGCTTCTCTATGGGGGCCTTCAGCGGAGAGTCTAACCTCGTGATCCTGGCGGCTCGCCCCGCGCCTTTCTCGGCGCGACTCGGGGGCCGGTTCGCGCTTGAATCGGCGCCCCTTCAAATTTCTCACGCTGCTCTGAGAAGAGGCGAGCACCCCGCTACAGACCCTGACATTTATTTCCCCAGCTTCGCGCGCGGGCCTCCCTGTTTGCAGGATGACCCTCTGGCCCTGGAGGCCCATCAGGCAGCGCCTTCCAGCGCCCCGCCCAGGCCTCCCAGGAAACCCGCCGGCCCAGCGAGCAGATCAATGTTACCCTTGAAACCCACTGACGCGATCAGGCACGCAAAGAACACGTTGAGCGGCCGCCCTGGCCCAACGTTGCACGTCGCACAGGCGATCCGATGCACTGGCAGATTGCTGGTCACTGGGCTGGGGCACGGCGCAGCTGGCAAACGACACATCACTGCTGCGCCGCCACTCGAGCTGAGGGCGCCCTCTCCCGTGACCTCTGCGGCTCGGGCTGAGCTCTGAAGCCCGCGCTTGGCCGGCCACTCCTTCGCCGCTAAGAGCTCGCCGCTGAACTTGAGGCGGTGCTCCTTCAGGCGCGCCGACTGTAGCAAGCCAATTTCGCCTCTTGCGCCATCTGCTGGCTGTCTGTCATGGCACGCCCATTTAAACATATTATAACGCACGCCCCGAGCTTCAGCTTGAGACTTTTGCGCCCCTGCCCTCGACGGCCTGGACCTTCGCGGCGTCGATGGGGCTCTTGATGCTCTCGCCTGCCTGCGCGACGCCTCCACCGCCTGCAGCTGGGCGCCCCGGGCTGCTGGCGCCTCCGGGGGCGCGGCTTCTTGGGCGGCGCTGCCCGGCATGGAATTGGGCGCCCCCTCGACATTTCCGCGGCGTTCTCCGCTGGAAATACCTTTGGAAATAGCCGCCCACAGCTGCCGCGACTCTCCGCGTCGCTGATTTTCACGGCGCCGCGGGCGTTCTCGCTGCCCGATCCTGCCTGCGCGACGCCTCCGCTGCCTGCTCCGGAGCGCTCCGAGCTGCCGGCGCCTCTGGCGCCTCTAGGAAGGACGCGCTCCCTGGGCGGCGCTGCGCGCAGGGGGCGGGGCGCCCCGCCGACTGGCGACGAGGAGGGCCCCGGCCTCGCGCGCGCCAGCCTCCGCGACCCGAGCGGCGCTATCTGGGGGCCCTGGCCAAGGCACTTCTCGCCTGGCCCAGCACAGGGCGGGGGGGGAGTGGCAGCATTCTGCGCCGCCAGCAGCGTGACCACTTGCTTCAGCAACGTCAGCTCCACTAGCTGGATCACGCGCTGCGCGGCCGCCACCAATCGCCCCTTTCGAATCGAGATTGGGTGGCCGATGCGCGCTCCCCCAAACGGATTAGGCCGGCAACGTCTGCCCAGCCCCCCCTGCAAAACATGGGGCGTCGCCTGCTTCCACAAGACTTGGACACTGGCCATCTCCGCCGCTGCCAGCCCCCATGCCAACCGTAGCTCCCGCTCGACTGCCAGCGCGCGCGCCGCCATAACAAACAAGACGAACAGCGCCGCCGCCTGACGCAGCAGTGGGAATTCGGCCTCCCACGCTCGACGTACTCTCATACACTGTGGCAATACCCCCACCCACTCGACTGTTGGCATGCACGCCACCAGAACCAGCAGGCCGCGCGCTGTTGGCGCCCACCTCCACTTTGGAGATAAGGCCACCCACGCTGAAAGTACCCACCCACTCGGTCGTCAGCAACACCGCCAGCAGAACGAACGAAAGGACTTGCTGCCTCGGGGGTGGCCGCCTCATACAAACGCTCCAGCAAGGACGAGCAGCACCAATCAGGCCTCACGACTGGCATTGCAAAGCCCAGCGCAAGCGATTCCAAGTCGATGGTATTCTCCTTCCGAAACTTCGAAATGTTGGCCATGCCTACCTCGCCCCCGTCAAAGATTCCGCGCGCGCTTTCCTCCCGAGGCCGCTGCAGCCCGGGCGCAGGAGCCGCGGGCGGCCTCCTGCTCGGCTGGCTGGGCTTTCCGCAGCTCGTCGAGCGCCTTGGCAAAGTCGGCCTGGCGCTCCGCGAGGTCGTTTCCCTGCAGCGCCTGCGCCTCCATATCGATGTCGTCGCTGTCGACAGGGATGTTGACGCCGTGGCCGAGGGGGGTCTCGGCCTCTCCAGCAGCTGCGCCACCACCGTCATCAGGATGAGCGGCAGCAGCAGGAGCAACATTGGAGCACGCCTGGCCTGCTCGGCCTCCGACTGCAGCCGACGGAGGGCTGCAATCGCATCCGCACCCACCTGCGACCTGGCGAATGCGACGTCGAGACTGGCCAGGACACCTTTGAAGGGGTCGCGGAGCTCAGCCGCTTGAAGCTTGATGATCAGCTCCTCGGCATTGCCCAACTCCACCGCGGTAACCGCCATGTTAGACCAGACCTCTCCGAGCTCGACCTACAACTCGGTATTCTCTAACTCCGGCGCTGCAGCACGCGACTTCATCTTGCCCAGCTTGGTACGCATGTTCTCCACCTTCCACCGCAGCGTGCGCACGTTGGGAGTTTCGACCTCGATCGCCGTAGCCTTCTTCTCCGCGTCTTCAACTGCCGCAATGGCCGACGCCTCGACCCCCTGGAGCTTGAGGAAGCCCAGCATGTCCTTGCACGTTGGCCCAAAAGCCAGTCGCCGACTTGTTCCCACTCCCTTTGTCACTGCGCGGCAGCTTGCTGCCCGTGCCCAAGCTGCAGTTGGACCCTGATGACCCGTCGGAGACAGTGAGCTTCGCAACCGCGGCCGCCAGGGCCTTGGTGGTCTCGAGCAGAGACTCGCTTGAGCTGGGCGCCCATTGCACCCACTTGCCACGAGATCGCGCCCTGGACCGCATTGCTTGGGCACCGCCGATGTTTCGGCCGCAGCCTTGGCAGCGTGGGCGATCGCGCGCGGTGTTGACTGGCCACTTGGACGACGACCACACGCGACGCCAATGTGACATAGCAGCCGCAATTGCAACTCCAGTGAGGTAACTGGATGGCAACGCCGGCCATGGTAGCTGGCAGGGCCTCTGGCGATGGGCACATATGCAGCAGCCTGCTGCAGCCAGCCTGATCGATCTCCAAGAGAAGTGGCCCGCAAGCACAACCCGCTCTGGAGCACGCGCTTGCAAACTCAGGACACCTGAGCCTAAACGGCTAGGAGGAGAAAAAGGAGGAAGAGGAGGGGGAGGAGGAGCAGGAGAAGGAGGAGGAGGAAAAGGAGAAAAGGAGGAAGAGGCGGAGGACTATTCTGACTATTTGGCTAAGCTCCAGTCGCGTGCAGAAAGGGGAAAAGGAAAGCTAGCCGAGACCACGCTGTGCCAGCGCAGCCTTGAGCTGAGCAGGCACACCCTCTCGTCTCGGATACAAGCCCCCTGCAATTCGTGCGAGGTTCTCTCTACCCTTGCGAGTGACAGGTTCACAAGGGGCTTCTAAATGCCGACCGTCCAAGGTAGCATATCTGCCACAGTGCGCACATAAGGTCAGACAAAACTTGTCCCAAGCCTGTGGGCTGTGGGGAGTGGTGGAAAAACTTACCAGCGGCCACCGTGCTGCTGCCCCCTGGGCCGACATCAAACGAAGGGAGGAGGCTGTTGCACGGGGTAGCCGCCACCTTCAAGATCGTGGACTCTGGGGCCAAAGCTCTGCAAACCTCACACCTGAATCCACTGCCGCTCTGAACGAACCGATGAGCAGAAGCAACAAGGGCGCGAGAGAGGGCGGTGGGGGCGGGCCTCCGCTCTTGGACAGCCTCTCGCCGCTCCAAGGGTCCGCCGCGACAGCCAGATCGAGCGCTTTCCGAGCCCTAGCTCGAACTAGCACCCCTGTGGCATCCCACCGATCAGTATCCACCGAATCGACGCGACACGACACCGACCCCTCTCCCGCCACCCGACCCGCCCCTTCATCAGCATGGGCGTTCCTCTGAATTAGAAGCGGGTCTAAATCATTCTCGACCGCCTCGGAGTGAGACGGAATCCATTTGATCGAAACATCGTCTGGCGAGCGATCTCCATGGGCAACTCTGATGCATCTCCACAAGTCCTGATTGGAGCCGACCATGGAACGATATCTGCCAGACAACCAGGCTCGCAGCAACGGTTGGTGATCCGTTGCGAACATAAAGGGAGACCGAACCGACTCCAGAGCAATGGCAAAAAGCAGTCAACTCAGCCCACGGGACCGTTTGCCTGCGCCCTCCTAAGACAGCACGAGCACCCGCAGCGAGACACCAACCCCCCTCTTGGTCGCTCTTAAGCGCGATCACGGCAGTTCCACACCGTCGTCTTCGCACGCCCGAGCTGAACTTACCTCCAGAGCCGCCCCAGAACAGAACAACCCGCCCGCGCACAGGAAGAGGTTCGAGAGCCCCGAAGTCTTCAGGGCCATAGTGCACCACCTGCTTGACAGGGCAGCGACTGGCCTCAGGGGGGTGGGTCTAACTGCGGGGAGGAATGCCTCTCAACCAAAACACAGGACACGACTGGAACTGAGCCTGGGCCTGGGTGAGCAAGCAATTGGACTCACCAAACTCTTCAAAGAAATTCTTGCTGCAAGTCCAGACACGATGGAAACGGGTCTCCTCCTCCAACGCACACCTGGGACAAATGCGAGAGACCAAGTAGCCACTATCAGCCGTCCTGACCCGCGGCCACTGACCCCCGAAACCACAGCATTTTGAAAACCAAGGTTTTCAAATTCTCGGTGTCTCTCCATACGTTTGGCCTCCAGACAAGCACAGCGCAAGTCACCCCCACCCTGCTCCAAGCCACCACCTTCGAAGTGCCCTGAAGCCTGGCGCCATAACTTGCTATGGATGTCATCCATGAGATCATCAAGAAGGTCTGTGAAATCAACATCGTGAGCCTCAGAACCTGGGTCCAGCGCCATGGGCAACTGCCAAGTCTCCTCGCCTTGATCAGTCGGCCTCGTCCACGACTGCGCCAACCGAGGAGGCCAACCTGCATCATAAAGCACAACTATGACTGCAATGACTGGACGGGCCCACCGGGTCTTAGCTTTAAGCAGACGCGGACGGAGAAACGACCACGAGCGAATCGCGCGAGAGTGAAGGGATGGGGTCGATCACCACACCATCAACCACTCAAAGATCAGTTGACGCCTCAGTTCTAAAGCTTGCTCCTTCCTGCCCATGTGTAGCGACAAAATAAAAGTAAGACACCCCCCCGCCCCCTTGCCCGCAATGGACTGCGCAGCTTGGCGACGGAGCGCGGTTGCAACAGAGGGGGGGGGGGGCGCTACACTGGCGGCCATAGGAGGCCTGAGGAAGGGCCCCAGTATTCCACACATTCTGAGAGATCCTGCTAAGCTTTGCTGTTCTGCGCGCCTTCCTGATGCGGCCCAACCTGTGCGTAGCCTTCTTTAAGCGATCTTTAGACTTAGCCAACCTGCGCGCCTTGCCTCGAGCGGTGTCAACCCCGAGGCCAAGAGCAGCTTTGACCACCTGGCACGGCACATCGAGACCGAGAAGGAACTGGCCGAGCTCTTTAGCTAAGCCCTTACTGGTACACAACAAGCTAGTTTGGTCAGAAATCACGCGCCTAAGTTCCTGAAGCGCTTGGACCAAGGCCTCCGGAACCTGTGAAAAAAGGCCGGTTTAACGAACCTGGGATGCCCCTCGCAACGAGCAACAGCAGCATCGTCTATAAAACACCACAACTGCACGCTGCCGCCAGGTCTGACAATGTGGGCTTTGTGCACTGGAAACATCTTCGCAACTGGAACTCCGAGATGTGGTCCAGCTACGATTGAACGAGTCGGCCAGACAGGCTCGCTCACGCCGCCAGCCCCTTTGAGCAGCCGAGGGGCGAGGTACATCTGCATCTCTAGTGCAGTCACGATAGCGGGGAAATCTAGCAGCTCGGCAATCTGGATCATCAAAACCAGACTCTGGGAATCATCGAATTTTTCTGTGTCAAGAAAGAGCGCAGCTATCTGAGCTCCCAGGGGAAAAGCGGTTTGACCCAGAAGGCACCTCAACACCGCCGCCCTTACAGCGGAACTCCCTCGGACCGCGGCATCCCAGAAAGACCCCAGGGACTCGGGCCACGAGGCAACGAAACCAGACCTGAGCTTGCTCCAAGTCGTCACAACGTTAGAAATGAGCCCGATAGTGCGATCACCTCCTCTCGGCTGCGGCAGCAACGCACTCAAGGTCAAACAAATTGCTCAGACCAGACCCCGAGGCTCTCAATCTGGGTATACAAAAGGCGGCAGCCTCTGGATATCGTGGACAGAAAGGACGTCGATCCCTGGAGCCCTCTGAGGAACAGAACACGACAAGAGCGACGACGCCTCCTCGTCCGACAGAGGGGGGAGGGGACCATCCGAGGCTCTCCGAAGGGCTCTGTCGACAGAGGCTTGCAAGTCCTCAACCGAGTCGACGGGATCAGTCCAGGCACGCTGCCACTGGCTACGATTCGTAGCCATGATTGAAATAGGATTCGACAAAGTCTTTCCCGAAACGATCATTTCGGGAGGGGCCCTCGGGACAGCGTTGACATAAGCGTGGGCGCGGCCAGGCTTGGCCTTCCACTGGTCCTGGGCCCACTTTTCAAAACCCTTGCGGCCCTCGGCCATGGCCCTGCAGGAAGCCCGGCCATAAAAAAGTTGGGCACGCTGCCTTAAATCAAGTCAATCAGAATCAGGGATCAGGTCGACCTTCGCCAGCAGCTCCAGAAGCTCACGAACATTCGAATCCAGCGCACCGAGCGCCGAGGAATCGGGATCCAAGGCATCGCAAGAAACCTCAAATGAATTGCTGGCACTGATGCTGCTGATCTGCATCACTGCCGTTATCCCTTAATGCAGAATGCCGAAACAAAAGCGTGGTCAGGTTCCCCCACCACTCAGCTCCACCGCTTTCCATGTGGGCTCGTGCAGGACTGGATCTGGCGTTCACCCACGCAAGCTTCGCGCCCCTGGAACGGCCCAAGCACGGGCCCCGATCGGACTCAGGGACCCCAGACGCATCCAGGATGGCTTTCTCAACCGCCGAAATCCATCTGCTGAACAGACCGTTGACAGCAATCGTTTCATGTTTCCGCGCGCTGTGCAAAAAGTGCCGCTGCTCTGGCTCGTACTGGAAGATTTGCGCCCCCATCGCCTTCTCCCACTGCAGTTCGGATATGTAGTAGATCGCAGCCGAGGGGCCCAGGGCAACCTGTTCAACAAGTAGATTGGCCTCGTCGAAGGCTCGACGGAGATCCTCCGGGAGCCGCTCGCGACGTTGAGTTCTGATCGACTCCTTGCGTAGTGAAGTCTTAGATGCTGGATCAGGAATACGCTCGGGCCGAGCAACATGAGGCAAAGCTTTCGACACTCGAAATTTCTGATACCAAACATCAGCCCCAGCAACTTTCACCGTTCACTTCAATCCGCAGTGGGTCGTCCACGGCACCTGAAATTCAGGCTCCAGGCTCAAGAAGTCGCTGATGCCCTTGGAAGTCAGCGCATAATCGATGAGCGCCCCCGATCCCTGGTCACAAGTCACCTTGCGTGATGGCAGCAGGAAGTCAGCCTCCAGTAGGTCAGGATAGCCTGTCTTGCTTAACTCTTCAGGCTTATGATTCCAATCCGCCATGATAACCCATGGATCTGAGAGACTGCGCACAATGCCCAGCAAAGATCGAAGAGTAACCTTATTAGGTCCATGAGCTCCATATTTAGGCCACAAGTACAGACATCTCAAGACCAGGTTCCTGCCTGAAAGGTGCCGCGCAACAGCTGTGCAACCGACCATGGGGGGCGTCCTTCCCTTGCTACCCAGAGCTAAGTGAGCGAAAGACGTCGCCGCAAAGTGAGGACGAACCAGGATGGCTTCGCCTCCGGAACTGCCTCCCATCGAACGGCCCGACGGTCGCGCTGGAGTACTAATCATACGCCACTTGTCCTTGCCCAACTGCTGACGAACCTCATCATCGCGACCAGGGAGCAAGTGCATCTTGCAGAACATCAGAATGTTGAACCGCTCCTGAGAGACCACATACCGATGAGCTTGAGAGCCCCGCTCCGTGATGTTCGCGAACAACACCGACGAACCGAACTGAGCCTTCCCTTGTCGCTTCGAACTGGGAGGAGCCGCCATCGATGAGGAAGACCATGGCACCGCAGTCGGGCTGCGACGCTCCGCATTCTGATCGAACGTGAAAAGGCTTGGTATAAACAGGCAAGCCGAAAAAAACTTGCTCGAGCCCGCGCTAGTGGACGAACGGGCACATGGAGCTGACGGCGATGACAGCCTAGACTGACCTTGGGGAACAAGAATTTGCGAGCCTGTACGCTGATGATAAGACTCGGGGACTGCACAATCAGGATGCAACTCATCTTCCAAATCATCAAGCGGATAGTGGTCAGACTCATCAAGTCGTGAACATCTAGCTTCAACATCTGCCGCGGCTGGCCTCCCTGCGCCACCCTTCACCCCTCCCGACTCAACTCCAGAAGCCTCTTACTGCACCTCAGGCACCGACCAGGCGCCTGAGAGAGAATCTGGAGCCGAGGGGTCCAGGTTTGCAGGGTGCTGCGAGCCTCCACGGCCATAACCTTGTCGAGCTCTTGGGCGACAGCCACGCTCCGACGCATTAAGGCCAGTGGCCACCCGTATGGGCGCTTCGGGTCACAGCCCACCCCATGGCACCTCCCAGTAGCTGCTCTCACTGACAGAGAGAGACCTTGTTAAAGACCAGGCCGTCGAGCACGAGCATCCAGGTGAGCAGCAAGACCAGCGCCACTCTGCAGCTGCGACAACAGCGACGCGGTGGAATCCTTGAGAATATCCTTCTTTGGCTGCACCTTGGGCTGCGTAGCTGTGGAAGCGGCAGCAACCGATGCCGCAGCCACCCCTTGGCCATCCTTATCCTTACGTGTTTTAGCATATCGTTTAGCTTGATCAGCTGCTTCGCTGCGAAGAGCGTCAGCCTTGTCCAGAGCGTCTTCGAACAACTCCTTCGCACTCCGCTTGAACAAATCCGCCAAAGCAGCCTGCCTCTTGGTAAACTCACGTTCTTCTCCAGGTTTGAGTTCGTATTCGTCCTTATTGCCCAGGAAAGTGAACAAGTCGAACAAATCAGATCTGTCAAAAGAACCATCCACGAGAGCTCGTAATTCGACCATCGGCTGCTGAACGGCAGGAGGCTCAGCAGGTCGAACTTCAGCCAGCGTGGACTGGAAAAGCTCGGACTCAGTCTGCAGCTCAGCGCGCAATTCGGCCACGAGCTTTGCCTGGTCCTCCAAGTTGCCGACCCACTTCTGGTACTTGTTATATTCTGCTTCAAGACGCTTCTCGAACTTGAGCACCTTCGCCTCCACCTGCTGCAACCGCTGCGAGAAAGGCACCACAGGCTCGGCCTTCGGAGTCTTGGCCGCCACAATCGACCTGTAGCGGCGCTCGCCCTCCACGTCTCCAAAGTCCGCGCAAAGGCGAGCCAACTCCTCGGCCTTCTCCACAGAGATGGCAGGCACGGGCCCTGGCGCGAGAGGCGGCTGGCCGCCGCCTCCCTCAGCGGGAGGATCGGGCACGCGTTGGCCTCCAAGCTTGGGCCACTCTGCCGCGGCACGCCCTCCTCCCCCCCAAGGCTTGCTCCTCGCTCGAGAGCACGACGTCCCCAGTCGGCTCAGCGAGGGCCCACCCGCAATGCTTGCAGTACAAGGCCTCCTTCGTGTTACGCTTACAACCACACTTCGGATTTTGACACTTGACGGCCCCTCCTGCGCCCAAAGAGTACCACTGAGAGCTGTCCCAATCACCATGAGGAGCGTTGTGAGACCATTTCGTGCCAAACTTGACCCACGGATTGTAGACCCAGCCATGGTTTTCCCCCGTGAAGGCCCACGAGAGACTGAAAGCTGGTTAGAACGAACAGACAGAGCCAGATTGACTCGATACTGCACTGTGCCGTTCTGAAGTTAGCAGTATCAAACACAAAAACTTGTGCCAGAACGGCTAGGAAGAGGAGGAGGAAGAGGAGGAGGAGGAGGCGGAGGAGGAGGAGGAGAAGGACGACGAGGAGGGCCCCCAACTGCGCGCGCTGGGCCGCGCGGCCCTCCCGTAGACGCGGGTGATGAAGCGGTGCGGAAACCGCCGGCGCCCCCCCGCCCCAGCCGGGGAGGCGCCTACGCGGATGCAGCTCTTGGCTTGGGCGAAGAGGCCTCATCCTGCCTCCCTCTCTCCATCTCTCCTTCTCTTCCTCCTCCTCCTCCTCCTCCTCCTCCTCCTGCTCCCTCCTCCTCCTGCTCCTCCTGCTCCTCCTTCCCTTCAAGCCCTCCTCCTCCCGCTCTTTTCCCTTTTCCTCCTCGTCCTCCTCCTCCTCCTCCTCGTCCTCCTCCTCCTCCTCCTCCTCTCCTCCTCCTCCTCCTCCTCCCTCCTCCTTCTCCTCCTCCCCCCCCTCCCCCCCTCCCCCCTCCCCCCCTCCTTCCTCTTCCTCTTCCTCCTCCTCCTCCTCCTCCTCCTCCTTCTCCTCTCCTCCTCCTCCTCCTCCTCCTCCTCCTCCTCCTCCTCCGCTTGGAACGCGAAAACGTCAAAACGCCCATCCTCGCCTCCTCGCCTCCTCCGCCCTCCGCCGCCAGCGGCGACCAGGCAGCCACGGGACGGCAAATACCTCCGGAGGCTTCCAGAGTCCCAGGCAGGAGGAGGAGGAGGAGGAGCGACCGTACCGAATGAGTCCGGACCTACGGCGCGACAGCGCGCTCAGCAACCAATGGCGGCCTTCGCTGCTGCCAGAATCGTGTAATGAAATGTGGGAGTGGTGGGAGCGCTCCCTCGTGCATCATACTCTGCCTTCAACTTGTGATATATGTGAAACGCCAGAACGTTTACCTGATGCAAGCGAGCACGTGGATACTCTCGCTCAGGATCGGGCTCCATCCCCAATCCGAGGCGAGTAATGGGGGAGGCGGGCAAGTGACCACGAGGAAGAGCGAGGAGGTGAAGCAGGCGAGGGCAGGAAAGGTAGTGGCTGAAATCGTCACTGGCTGAGGGCTCGCATCCGAAAAGACAAAGCCGGCGGTCCATGGAGGGGATCCGTGCAGATGTAGTCCAAGCTCCAGCCAAGTTCTTTAAATGGGCCCATGCCCAGGAGGGCGGGGATCTCGCAAGAATCCTCCGGAGCGCGATCCATCGCAGGCTGATCTCATGATCTGGGAGTTGGGGGAAGTGGGGGAGCCAGGAGGCGACGACGGAGAAGGGAGGGCATGAGGTCAGGGAACAAAGATAGCCGAAGCGATCGAGCGAACACTCGCTGTGGGCGGGGGCAGCGTCCGTCCACCCCGGCAGTGCGGAGTTCCACGTTGGCCGCGGCCGCACTCTCTTGCCATGCGTGCTGGGGGATGCCCATGGGGGGAGTGGAGGACAAAGACGCAAAGTATTCAACTATGCTGACGCGGTTCCTCCACCACTCGGGGGAGAGAGCACCTCGGAGGAAATCCACGAGAGGACCATGCAACCAGGCATGCTCGTGCAGTTGCGCCAGTGCTGCCCTCCACCCGTCCGCAGGCCCCACCTCTAAAGTGTGGTGGGCCGTCCGCCATGCCGCTGCCGCCGCTGTCGTGCGGAGCGGGGATGGGGTGGCTGAGGGGAGCCAGCTTCCAATGCTCAACAATTCAGCTAACGCGAAGGAGTTTGGGGGGAGACGCAGGAGGCGGTGGAGGACGTGACGCTCAGCAGAGAGCACAGCAGCGGGGAGGGGGAAAAGTTGGGAAAGATAGTGGCACACTGGCAAGACCCGCATGTTATAAATTCTGCAACTCGCTTCTGCTGGGGCCCTGGTGAGGGACGTGTCCTTGATCCTGGTTTTCCACTTTCGCGTCGCACTCATCCACTGATCCTCCAGACCAGCCTCGGGGCCGACCAAAATCCCCAGATATGGGGTGCAACCGGCAACCTTGAACGCGCCCCACGCCGGGACCAAGTCTTGGAGAAGCTGGCGCATCTGAAGGGCAACAGCTTCTGTGAAGCGCTACCCCAAAGGAACTAATACGCACTTGGCTGGCTGCAGCTCCAGAGTGGCGGCCTTTTCCGCCGCCTCGAATGGCGGGACCAGGAGGGGGAGATCACGAATGGAGGGGAGGGAGGTGCCCACATCGTCCGCGCAGGCGCCGTTCATCGGCGGCACGCTTGGGAGGTGCTGGATCTGCGCCGTCTGCGCTTCCAGGTGCCTCAGAAATCTGACTCAGAAATGGGTCCATGGCGAAAGCCCAGAGGGTGCCCGAGAGGGGACACCCCTGGGCAACACCAGAAGTTAAAAAGAACATGGGGGAGCGGAGGGAGCCAGCCTTGAGGTAAGCGAGAGAGGAGGCGTAGACGGCATCCACAAAGGCCAAGTAGCCCTCAGGGATCTTGTGCTTGAGGAGCACGCGGCGGAGAAACTGCCGGGACAGCGAGGGGAACGCTGCCTTGAATTCAAAGGACACAACAACAGGTATCATCTCGCCGTGGTGGCTCGCAGCCCTGCAGTACGCATCGTGCGAGACAATGTGGTGCAAGAAGTTCCCCCCCGAGTGAATCCCTGCTGAACGGGGTGCGCTCGCTCACCGATGACCTTGGCTAACTCGTGGTTCGCGGCGGTCGTCATGGCCTTGACGTCGGTGTTCTTCATGGTCAGGGGTCGCACCTGCCCAGCCCCTCTGACGACGTCAACCGCGTCGGCGGGCTCATCGCCCTTTGGCACAAATGCCAGGTTCGAGAAGTTGAGGCCCCACGGCGGCACGCGCCCAGCAAAGAGGCCCACCATCACAGAGTAGAGGACCTGCAAGAGCCGCTCGTCCAGCAACCACGCCGAAGCAGGTAGGCGGTCAGGTCCGGGCGCCGAGGGTTTAGCCCGTCGGAGTGCCCCAGCCAGCGCCTGCATCGACGGAGTGGGCAACTGCGGAGCCTCGTACTCGGGGACGTGCTCGTCCAGGCACTGGTTGATCATGGCCTCATCAACCATTTTGCCGCGGAAGACGGGGCCCCAGTGGCGGAGTAGCTCGGCGCGCATGGGGGCGTCGCCGCGCAATGTCCCCGACTGATGGCCAGGGCTGTCGACGCGAATGCCGCTTAGCTGGAGGCGTCGACGGAACGGCGACCACAGCTGCGCCCGGCGGCAAGCAGCGCGATGTAGCTTCCGCAGCTGCGTTGCCGAAGGGCCGGCGCCTCCAGGACGGAGCCGGGCCGCGTCCTGAGCGCGCTGCGCCGCAAGGCTCTGCATGCGTTCGCGCCATTGTGCGTGGAGGTGGATCGACTGGTTGAGGAAGGCCTCGGGGTCGCGCAAAGTCACGCCGGACTCGCCGAGGAGCAAGTGGGAAGCCCCAAACTCCGTGGAGTCAATGAGGGCATGGGCCAAGGCCGCGTCCTGCCGCCAGATGGCCCTTGCAATGGCCCTGGCAGTGATTCGCCTGCCATCGCCAGCCTCCTCGGAGCCGTCCCCGATCGGTAGCCGCTGGAGCTCCTTCCGGGCGAGGCGGGCCGCCTCGTGCAGCAGAGTCTTGACGAAGGCCCAGCGCTCCGACGTGCCCATGGCGCCCAAGTCGGTGCAACCGAGAAACGCCTTCAGGTGCCGCGCGAAACGGGGCGACCTGAAGATGCTTTCTGGGGTTGCATGCGCGTCGCGAGGCGACTCCGCCTTCGGCCGGATGGTCAGCTGCACGATGGCGTGGTCGCTGAGGCCCCAGTCCGAGAGGGAGGCCGCCTCCTGCCAGATCTCCATCGCGACGTGCGTCTCCGCAGCCCAGGGCGACCGCAGCGAGACAAACGCGCGGTCAATGAAGGAGCTGCTGTAGGACGCCTTGGAGAAGTACGTCGGGAGCTCACAGCACACCTCCAGCATGGGGCCCTGGAAGAGGCGCCTCCAGAAGGATTGGCCTGCCTGGGCGCGGTGCCACACCGAGCCGACCTCCGGAGGAGCTCGCGGGGGCAATCCATCTTCAGAGTGTTCTGGCGGGGCTCCCCCGGAACCTTCTGAGCCCGAATGCGCGTCGGCATCAAAACTGTCCGGCGCTGCGCCATCTGGGCGGCCGGGAGGATCGCGCGGGCGCCGAACTCGAGCCCGTGCAGGTTGTGGACGAAGGTGTTGAACAGGCTCATGGTCGCTGACGTTGAAGTCGCCGATGGCGACAAACAGGCGACGACGCTCAGCCTGTTGTGCCCAGCGGGCCGAGGAGTCCCACGCAGTACGGATATGCGCCCGTTCTCAGATGGACAAATCAAAATTGTGGATATTCATCAGCTTCAAATACTGGTTCCTGGCGGGATTGGAAATCAGCAGCGTGGCAACCCGCCCGGCCGCCAACGGCACGAAGTCGAATGTCGGGATGAGGGAGGGGTTGATCGCGGCCAAAGTGCGGTCCGAGTGCCAGGGGACCAGGAAAGCGATGCCTCCAGTGCCAGTGGTGGCCCCAGCGGAGAAGAAGAGACGGTACTGGTAGGGGTACTGTCGGAGATACGCGCGGAGCGCGGGCTCCCGACCATGAACTTCCTGGGGAAGAATGACCATGCCTCGGCGCATCAACTGCTCCAGGCGGGCCCATTTGCCACGCCGTTGGTGACCGCGATGGCACATGAGTCCGTGGGCATTCCACGTGGCCACCCGGAGACCGGATGCACCTGGAGGGGACTGCGCATCGCCCAGCAGCCAAGGGCACCAGCGATCGTTAGGAAGACAACCACGTCGATGTGTTGACCGCCGAGTGCGCCAAAGCAGTCTGGAGACGGCGCTGGACCTCCGCCTTGTCGATCCCTCGGGTGTCCGCCGCGGGGCCCCAGAAGAGCTTGCTTGGCTCATCGAAGCCCTGGGGCACCAGCTCGACGACAGGCACGGAGTTCCGGCTGATGAGGCCGTGCGAGCGGTTCGCAGACCAGGCAGCCTGCGGGTGCATCTCGGTGAGGAGCGCCAGGGCCCGCCTGCCTGGGCGCCTTGTCAGCCCCGACATAGAGCGGGCACTGCTGGCCCGAAGGCGCGGTGGCAGAGAAGGTGCGCCATTGTCCGCCGGGCCGGCGCAGCGCTCTGGTGAGCGCGACGGCGCGCGGGGCTGCCGCGGGGCCACCGCGGACGTGGATGTAGAAGCGCTTGGCGGGGCCTGCGGGGCCCACCACGTCGACGTGCTCCGTGTCCACGCCCGAGTCGGAGATCCACTCACGCAGGCTCGCCTTGACCGCGTCGGTGGCCAGGAGCTGGGGCGAGCCTGCGGTGAACATGCACGGGTCGGCATCACGGTCGTACTCCGCCAAGCGCGCCAGGTCCGTGGCCGAGAGCTGGCGCTCGGCAATGGCGAGGGACGCCTTGATCTCGTCCACGCTCTTTTTGAGGCGCTCGTTCTCCTGGGCCATGCGGTGCTGCTCTTGCCGGAGCTGCTGGATGTCAGTGTCGTGACCGTCGAGTCGCCTGATGGCAGGGTCGAAGAACTCGGACATGGTTTTGAGCATCTCGGTCTGCGCCGCCGCCATGTTGCGCTGACACACCTGCTCCATCTGCGTGACCGTGGAGTCCATGTGAGATTTGACCACCCTGGAGAGCGCGGCGTGCATCTCCTCCGAGAGGGCGCCGCGCGTGCCAGTGCGTGCGGCCGAACCCGCGGCGGGCTGCGCAGCCGGCGGCTGCGTAGGCTGCGAGGGGAAGGTGGGCATCGCCTCCAGCTGTGCGGCCAGTGTAGCGCTGGCCGCGGCCGAAGATGAGCCCGCTGCGCCTGGAATGAGGTCTCCCGAGGCGGAGCCACCACGTGGGGGACGCTGGCCATTCCGCCAGGGGTCTTGTTCTTGGAGAGCGTCATGGGCATCCAGCGCCGCGCAGGTGGCCTCAGCTGCTGCAGTACGGGCGCGACGCTCTGGACGGCGGTCGCCGCGACGCCGGGAGCGGCGTGCGGGGCCATCTTTATCGCTCCGGCTGTGCGATCGAGGCCCTTCGGAGTCGTCACTACGGGAATCCATGGCGGCGAGATCGTAGTATTGAGTTAAACTTGTCCCTCGGCGCACGGGGGCTCCCGAGGGGATCGTGAGAAGGAAGGCCTCCTGGCGGCCTTGAGCCAAAATGGCTTGAGCCAAAATGGCTTGAGCCAAAATGGCTACGGAGGAGGAGGAGGAGGAGGAGGAGGAGCAGCAGGAGGAGGAGGCCCCAAGACGGCCGCCCAACTGAGCCCCGACACCTCATAAGGGCCCCACAGGTGGCCGAGGAGCCCTAACACAGCTCCCTAAATGAGCCTCGCCGCGCTGAGAGGGCTCTGGAGACGCTTCCATGAGGGCCCCGACACGGCCTCGAGGCCTGCGAAGACCTCGATCCTCGACCTTCGACCTCTCCCAGTTGTGGGGGGACAAGACGGAACCGATACCGCTGCTCCACAGACCTCTCCCGGGGCGCGTTCTGATCATAACTTCGACGGAAGTCCTGCAGTAGGGAGCCCACAAAGGACGTAAACGCCCAAACACGCACATGAACACGGACCCTCGATCCGCGAGACCGGCCGCGTGATACCAACATTCGCGCAATGCGTACTCTCGAAAACAACGTAGATTCATGCAAATGTACGCTGGCGCAGTGGCGAAGAGAGTAATTCCAGGACGAGCAGCGATGCCGGCACCTGTTCCTCCCCTGACGATCCTCGACCCTTCCCAGTCCAAGGGTGGGGCGGCGGCGAGGGGCGCAGCTCCCCGCGATGTCGGTGCCCCAAGCCAGCCGCTGCACGATCTCGTCGGCGGCGTGGTTGGAGGGCGTGCAGACCAGGATGCGCCCGGGCTGCTGCTCCTCTGTGCCACGGCTCCTCCTCCTCCTCCTCCTCCTCCTCCTCCTCTTCCAGCCGTGTCGGCCCAGGCAGTCTGCTTGGGCGTGCCAGCGCGCTCCTTCGACGAGGCTCGCGCCGGCGGGCCTTTATGGCAGGGCGGCACCCGCCGTGGCCCTGTGGCAAACTGCGCGAGGCTCTGCGGGACGGCGTTTGCCAATCATGCGTTCAGATCGTCATGTCTGCGCTATGGCAAGCTTGCGGAAGAATCGCTGGGAGGATGGACCACCATCCAGTCTGCATCGCCAGAATGGAGACGCCTGGGCTGGGAAATGGGATGGGGATAGTTTCAAGCATGACAGGCAAAGAAAAGAAGAACGCCGTGGACCCTGGCACAGCGAAGGCGTTGATCGGAACCATTGTCAGGGCTCACGGAGAAGATCGGAAATAATAGCCAGCTGAAGCCCGAGAACCTGTGTGGGCGTGGGACAAGGCAATGGACGCCGAGGCAAAGGCAGATCCGCAGCCCGTGGACTACAGCACGTACACCTCGTTCCAGCGTGGGCAACGGCTGGCCGACATCAACAAGAAGCTCGAGAAGGCTGAAGCAAGGCTGGTTCAGTGCGAGGCGAACCTACGGCAAGCGCAGCAAGCCCGAGATGCCGAACTCGCCATTGCGGAAGAGCATCGAGAACGGCAAAAGAAGATCGAGGAAGCGAACGGAGCCGCTTTCTTGCGGGAAGAAGCCGATACGCAGCACGCCAACCCAGCAGTCAGTCTATGCGGAAAGGTCGCCAACATCCAAAATGAGCTGTGGGGTCAGGGGCTACCTGGAGAGCTGCGTCCGCCCCTTCAAGCCTTGGAGCTGGCGCCCGAGGCCTTCCGCAAGCAGCCAGGAGTGGGACCAAGCAGCTGCCGCACCCGCTGCGCCTCCTGCTGCTGGGCCTCCTGCTGCTGCTGCTGCTGCTGCTGCTGCTGCTGCTGATGATGATGATGATGATGATGATGATGATGATGATGATGATGATGATGATGATGATGATGATGATGATGATGATGATGATGATGATGACGGTGACGCACCTACGCCTCAGCAACCAGAAGTGTTCGACCTATCAATACCTGAAGAAGACGGCTACCCGCAACTGTTCGAGCAGCAAAGGCTCAAGCCGGACGGAGTCACCGATGAGGATGAGATCGAGATGATCAAGGCCGAGAGGAAGAGGTTCGTCGACGCATTCGTGGCGGCCCAGGAGCTTGCCAAGAATCGAAGGGTCCCGCCCAGGCCCCAAAGCCGACAAGCGCCTGAGAGGGTCTCGTGCCGAGGGTCCGGAGGCTGGGGGTGGGGCAGCAAGCAGTTGGGCCTGCCCGCATCGGTGGGCCAGCATACGAGTCCAACGAGTCCAATCCAGAGCATGTCAACGAGGGTGTGCAATGAGGTAGAGCACGTGAAACAAACAACACGCTCAGGACCTGATGCAGGGGAAGGTGGCATGCGTCGGATCAGGGCATGGAGGATAGTCACAGCGAACATCACTTCGGCTCAGAAGGATGGCATCAAGCTAGCTACGTTGGCAGACAAAGTTCTTCATCTGCAGTCCAATGCCGATTGGCTGCTTGTTCGAGAGCACAAGATACTCAGGAATGGCGTCGCCGACGCCATCATGAGGATGAAGAATCAGGGCTGGCACTTCAGGACTCCGCCAGTAAAGCCAGATGCAAGCAGAACAAGTGCGAGCTCAGGAGTGACAGGATGGGGGTACGACAAGACATTCCATCTGCCACACCGCCAGACATGGGAGGAGTTGCACCGACATCGACGAGATGGACTGTGCAATGGGTTGATGGTATGCTGCCTGGAGCTTTTCCCTCGGGACACATCCCTGATCGCGGGGAACAGGGTGAAGGAGGCTGACGACATGAACAAACGGATCATCTTGCAGTGTCTCGAGCAGCTCAAGAGGATAGGCCGTCCGTTCATCATCGGTGGTGATTGGAACACGTCCCCGAGAGACCGCGTGGATCTCAATGTTCTGGAAGCTAGGTCAGCGACTACTGCAGCGCCGCCCTGTAGCACCTGCGCTGCTGGAGCTGGCAGAGCGCTGGCATCTCGCGTCATCGGCAAGCACCTCCAGAACTTGGCCAGAGCTGTCAAGCGCACGGAGGAGCTCTGCCTGGCTACACATCCTGCTGTCATGGTCGAGATTGAGTCCAGACCAGGAGCAAGCCTCGAGCAGCAGTTAAGAGGCCCACAAGAGGTTCCGAACATTTGCCCGCTGGGCGCTGCATGCCCACCACCTTCGCATGAGAAAGTCTTGGCAGAATGTAGTGAAGCTCGTGACAGAGGGGACCTCCAGTGATGCTTCGAGAAGTGGGCTAATCTGGCAGAGTCTGAAATTTACACAGCATCGAGCATTGACAATATCGGGCCGAGGAACATTGCCCTTTTCTGATGAGTCTCATCGCTTCCGGAGTTGTGATGAGCGTAGCCGAGAGACTCCAAGAGTTGCCTCAGCAGATGACGACTACGATCATGCTCAGGTTACCCAAACCAGAAGGCGGGCATAGGTTGATCGGGCTCTTGGCGGACACGCTCAGGGTCTACAACAAGATCAAAATTGCAGATCAGGAAGCATGACTGAAGCAGAACACGGGGAGCTACCACCACGCGACGGCAGGGCGAAGCTCAGAACGTGCAGTGTGGACACAAGCGAGCTTGGTCAAACGAGCTGAGGTTGCATGGAAAACGTACTACGAGGCTCAAGAGAGGGCGAACCGTTCAGCAGCTTGGGCCTGACAGGAGTCCGGGAGGGGGGATGCGGCCCACGTCCAGCGAGCACGGTTACACGTCGGTCGGAAGAAAGAGGTAGAAACATGAAGTAGGAAGGCGGATAAAGTAGATTGGGTTCAGGCCCTCCCGAATAATAACAAAACGCAGCAAAAGCATATCGACTCTTGAAGCGGGAAGGCGCTTGAAGTAGATTGGGATCTGGGAACCCAGAAAACTTACTTTCAACGACCGGCGTGTACCCGCGGTGAGCAGGAGGACAATCAGATATCGGAGATTGGCACAAGGTGGACGGCAGCTTGGACGGTTATCCGCCACCGTGCCGCTGGGCACGGAGCGGGTGTGTCCTCGGGTCCTTTGCTCAATTCCCTGAGCCTCAGTCCTCAGTGCTGAGGAGCCAATTCGGGGCCCGGAACGAGATTTCCAAAATCCCCCGGGGCTTCCCGCATGCCCCTGCTCCAAAAGGCATCAAAACTGCCTCCAAGAGGCCCACCGGAGGCCTCCGGCGATGCCCCAACGAACATCCGGTAGGCTTCATACCCACAGCCCAGGCACGGTGGCGGGATGGGCCGAAGGCTATTAGATATAGGAGTGAAGGCTTGGCGTCAGCGGCGGACGCTGTCAAAGTGCAGGGCATGTCAAATGCGCAGCTCAAGCAGGTCAAGGCCATTGCTGGACATGCTCAGTTTGGAGGTGCGCGAAGCAGGTGCAGAGCGATGGAGCTCATGTTGTAACCCTGTCCGAGGTCAGATCCCACGTACACGGCAGATGAGTATCCCTTGGTTTTCTGGCTTAGGCCGAAGTGGGATGGGTCAAGCCAAAGGCGATGGAGTTGGCCTTTTCGCAGAGGGTCCCAACATGGAAAACAGTACGTGGACCTACAGGCGCTGTCCTAACGACCCTCAGACGGATGGGATGGACGGTAACCTCGTGGGATATCTGACACAACGAGCGTGGAGCCATCGTCAGCCTTAATGAGATAATGCAGCCACGCTCAGGAATCAAGAAGGTGATACAGCAGTCGACCAGGAGGAGGCTGCTCGGCGGGGTTCCAGGCAGCAGAGGGGTGGAGAGGCTCTCGGGCCCGCCTATTCTGCAGCCGGCACAAGACGAGATGAGCAAGCTCAGGTCATAAGGTGAATTCAAAGGTGGTGGCTGGCAGGTGGTTTCTTCAATCAAGCACGTCTCCATCGTGTGCAGGGTCCGGTCTCAGATGTATGCGCCATCGGTAAGATGGAGAAGGGCACGGACGTGCATCGGATCTTCAGATGTGACTTGCACCGTCGCGAGATAAAACTGGTGTGGACATATAAGGAAGATGCTTGAATGGAGAAATCAGATGGTCAAGACTAGCTTGCCACCATGTTGCTGTACAAGGGCCTGTTCCCTGATCCACTGCACGACCTGCCTCTACCACATGCCCAATATCAAGTACGGTGGCATCAGTGTGCGCTGACTGGTCTGATCAGTGGTAACGTTTGTGTGGATGGCGACTGCATGTTTTCAAGCTGCGAGTTCAGGGCGCGCAGTGGATAAGCCTTCTGCATGATTGACCATCTTAGAAATATGCTTGCTGCTGCTGGCCCAGCCACTTTCCCTGGCAGGCGTCAGGAACGGCTGAGCTCTTGGCAGCCACGAAGGCCATCCAACACAAGAACCAGGACAGCATCAACACCATCACGGACTATAAGGAACTGTTTTTCGAATGGGAGAAGGGCGAACCACACGGCTGCAACGTTGAGCACCAGTACTCGGAGTTGTGGGCAAAGTTCTGGAGTGCGGTCGATGACGTCGTCAAGGACCAGATCACCATCGTGTGGGTTCCCTCCCACGTCTCACATGTGGAGGTCATCAGACAAGAAGACCGTCTCTCGTACTGGCATGGGAACCAGCTCGTGGACTACTATGCGGAGGGGCTCGCATGCATCCTCGACGGCTCCCAGCCGAACAAGGCCGAGACCTGCGAGCAGACGCGGCGAGACCGACGCTGCGGCTCGTGCTGCGCAAAAGGAACGTGGGTGAGAAGCTTGAATCTGTAGAAAGGGCTTCAGGCCTTCTGAGTGATGACGGCGGGCATGGCGTCAGGAGTCTCAAGGGAAGTGCGGAGATAGCCGTTCCCGACGCCTGGAGCTTTCTAGTTTTGTTTGTGTGTGTGTGTATGTGTGTGTGTGTGTGTGGGTGGGGGGGGCGCCAAAACACAATGAAGCCCACAAGCTCTGGAGAACTGGACCATTGGTCTGGTGCGCTGAATGTTCTGCTCGCTGCGTCTCTAGAGCGCGCATGGTCACCAAGCCGTGCGTAGGTAGGACCACCTGGGCTTTCCAAGGCACTTCAAGCGTAAGTGCCTACTCCAG
>CAUYUJ010014480.1:378506-383506 GCA_963575745.1 Prorocentrum cordatum
CGCGCGGCATCCCCGCGCGGCAGGCGCGCCGGATTGGCTGTGCGGCAAGCTGGCCAGCCGAGCGCCTGAACAGCGGTGAGCCCAGCGACGCCAGCGTCTCCTCCGCCGTGCCCAGGCCGACGGCGCCCTCGACGTCGGCACGCGGCGCGCGCGGGTGGAGCGCCGTCGCCCGCCCCGTCCCTCGGGACGGAGCTGGCCGTAGTCGACCGAATCTTTGTGCAGCGAGGCCGGATTCTGAGCCGCCAGCCCGAAGCGCCCGAACGGCTCCGTCGACGTCGGGGACGTGGCATCGCCGTAGTGCGACCGCTTGTCGGCCTCACCGCCGGGCGCCGCCTCGCCCGGCAGCTCGCGCGGGCGCCGCAGCTCGGGCCGCACGGTGGCCACACGGCCCCTGTCCGTTCCTCCTCCCTCCTCCCTCCTTTCTCCTCAGTCCCCACTCTTCCCTCCCTCCCTCCCTCCCTCCCTCCTCCTCCTCCTCCTCCTCCTCCTGCTCCTCCTTCTCCTCCTCCTCCTGCTCCTCCTTCTCCTCCCCCTCCCCCTCCTCCTCCATTCCTTTTCCTTGTCAATAACTCCTCCCTGTCGCACCCCGAAGCTGGTCGAAAGGGCGGGCTGGGCGTTTCGCCTGAGACCTCCTCACAATGTTTTGCAACAACTTCACTGATGGAGGACGGCCCGCTTTCAAAATGTGGCTCTCGATTTGGCGCCGCGCACATTCGCTTTAAACATGTGCAAGAGCTTCACGAATGGAGGGCAGCCCGCTTTCAAAATGTGGCTCCAACCTTATAGCCGCGCATACTCGTCTTAAACATGTGCAAGAGCTTCACTGATGGAGCGCGGTTCTTTTTCAAACTGTGGTTCTCGCCTTAGCGCCCCGCACACTCGTCTCAAGTATGTGCAAGAGTTTCACGGATGGAGGGCGGCCAGCTTGCAACATGTGGCTCTCGCGCACATTCGCTTTAAACCCGTCCCAGAGCGTCACGGATGGAGGGCGGTTCCTTTTCAACATGTGGCTCACGCCTTGGCGCCGCGCGCATTCGTCTTAAGAGCTTGCAACAGTTCCCAGGATCATCACGGTTAACATCCCAGACATGTTATTTTGGCACGGTGTCGAGATTTCAAGGCGCAACAGTCGCGTGGAGTCGCGGTGTTGAAGTCCCAGGAATGGTTTTCTGCCACGGCTCAGGATCGTCAAGGCGCAACAACAACGATGATTCGCGGCGTTGAAGCCCCAGGAATTGTGTACTGATCATTATCTGGATTTTCAAACGATTGTCCTCCAACGGGGCACTTTCCTCAGTGAAGATGAACCCTTGTAGGGGCCTATGAAGAGGGAACTTGGGGGCAGGGTTGATTGCGATATCGTTGATGAGTCTTGGGTTTACGCTGGTCCTCCTCCTCCTCCTCCTTCTCCTCCTCCTCCTCCTCCTCGCCACTCACCGCAGCAGGGGGCAGCGCGGCGCAAGGCACCAGGAATGTGGTCTTCCCCGTGCCGGGAGGGCCCTGCACCATGGACACGGGGCTCTGCCTTGGAGGCTGCTCCTCCTGCTCCTCCCGCTCCTCCTGCTCCTCCTCCTCCTCCTCCTCCTGCTCCTCCTCCTCCTCGTCCTCTTCCTTCTCCTTTCCATTATGAACTACTCCTCTCTCGCACCCCAGGGCTGGTCGGAAGGGCGGGCCGGGCGTTTCGCCTGAGACTTCCTGACCATTGCCATTTATGAGCCTGAAGCTCAGAACATGCCAACAGCTTCACATATGAAGTGCGGGTCGCTTCCAAAATGTGGCTCTCGCGAAAGCGCCGCGCACATTCGTCTTAAACATGCGCAAGAGCTTCACTGATGGAGGGTGCCTCTTTTTCAAAATGCGGCTCTCGCCTTAGCGCCGCGCACACTCGTTTTTCAAAATTTGCAAAAAGTTCACGGGTTGAGGGCGGACCGCTTTCGAAGTGTGTGGCTAACGCCTTAGCGCCGCGTGCATTCGTTTTCGAACATTTGCGAACAGTTTTACGGATGGAGGGCGGGTCGCTTTCAACATGTGGATCGCGCCTTAGCGCCGTGCGCATTCGCTTCAAAGTTACAGAACATGTCGCGGACTCTCATTGCTAACCATCCAGATCGGTGTTTTCGAACGGTTCAGGATTGGCAGGGCGCAGCAGTTACGTCGATTCGCGGCATTGGGGTCCCAGGAGTGGTGTTCTGGCACGATTCAGGAATGTCAAGACGCAACAGTCAGGTTGACTCGTGGCGTTGAAATCCTGAGAAGGGTGTTTTGGCACGCTTCAGGATTCTCACACAGTTGTCTCCCAACGGGGCACTCCCCTCAGTGGAAGTGGACCCTTGTATGGGGCCTATGAAGAGGGAGCTTGGAGGGAGGGTGTATTCCAACATGGTTGATGAGCCTTGGGTTTACACTGATCCTCCTCCTCCTCCTCCTTCACGTTCCTCGCTCCTCGCTCCATCTCCTCTTCCTCCTCCTCCTTCTCATCCTCCTCCTCCTCCTCCTCCTCGCACCCCCGCCGAGGGGAACGGGGGACGAGCGCCGAGCCGGAAAATCGGCGATGCGTCGCCGAAAGATTGGGGCGACGGGCCCCCGATGGCGAATCCGCACGCTCCTGGGCGGGCTGGGCCATCAGGCCCCAGATCGGCGATCAGTGGCCGATCGGAGGGCCGATGCGTCCGCCCCCTCAGACTGTCCCCCCTCCGACACGTAGCAGGCACATGATTGCCATAAGACATCTTGCTATAAGGAAGCTGCGGGCTCGTTAGCCGCCGAGCCTCGAGCTTCCCCGGGGCCATCGGGGGGACAAGAGCCTTCCAGGTGCCACCCGCTGGCAGGCCGGCTTCTTCTTTGACGTGCCTGCTGCAGGTTCAGAATATGGGCGTCAGCTATACCCAGGCCACCAGACTTCGCGCCCCGCGCCCTGCGATGCGCAACGCGCGCTTATCTTCGCGCCGTCGCGCCCCCGCTGGAGGGGTCCGAACAGATGGGGCCAGAGGATTGCACCGTGTCGGCGATGTATCGGCGATGTATCGCCGATGCATTGGCGATGCACCGGTGACGTCGGCGACGCATCGGCGACATCGGCGTGGTGGAAGACATCGGGCTCCACATCGCGCACCATCGCAGTTGCATCGGCGATGCGGCGCGGCGCAATCCTCCGACCCCATCTACAGCCAAATATATGATCAACAAAATTAAATGTATCACTTAAGAAACCTGGGCCAGCTTCCCGGAAGCTTCTGAAAACGAACCTGGGCCAACTGTCCGTGTTGACGCTGGAAGGGTGAAGGAGCTCAAGAAACTGGGCAAGCCGCTCGGAAAGTTGGCTAAGAAACGCTGGCCCAGCTCTTCGGGAGCAGGCCCCTGAGTCAGATGCTCGACTGTATTCCGACCCCATCTGGGAGACCTGGACTGACTACCTACCAGACAACCCCAACCCAACCCGAAGACCCGAATTTCGGGTTGGGGGGGATATGGGTTCCATACGTGTTTTTTCGATGTTCCCCGACCCCCCCCCACTGGAAATGGAGGGCAAATTGAGGCCTTCGGGTTGGGTTGGGGTGGTTTGGTAGGTGGTGATGGACCCGCACCGCTCCCTCGAGGAAGGGCAGCTGCCCCTGCCTGGGCCGCGGCGCGCGCAGAGTGCGGCTGCCATGGCAGGAGGAGGAGGAGGAGGAGGAGGAGGAGGAGGAGGAGGAGCAGGATGAGGAAGAGGACTAGCTGAGAGAGAACGGGACGACTCTCTCCCGCCCGGTCCGCATCCGCCCCGAGCCGACCCCCGGACCCCTCCCGAGATCCATGCTGCCCCGCTCTTTTCGAGGCGGGGCGGGCTGGGGCGGCAGAAGAGGGCGAAAAACCCAGGGGAGGGATGGCCTCGGAGATGCCTCCACCGGCTTCCCTCCGAGATGCACACGGCTGCACCGGCGGTGGGCTTACCCTCCACGACTTTTCGCGGCGGACCAGGGGCGGCAGGCCTGTGGCGGCGGCGCTTCGCCGCGCCGGGCGGGCCCCCACAGAACACCACCACGGGCCACCCGCGCCTGGTCGGTCAGTAGCAGGGCTCGGTCTCTCGTGTTTTCCTTCGTTCTGTCTTCGTTCCGCCCTTGCTGCGCGACGGAGTCAAAGCGAGATCGCCAAAGCACAGCCCGGCTCGAGCCCCCTGGGGCGGGCCCAAGAACTGATCCTGGCCAGGCCCATCCCGGGCCCAGGATGGGGATCGAAAGGAGGGGACTGGAATCGCCCAGAAAACCCAGCGTGACGACGACGACGACGACGACGACGACGACGACGACGACGGACGAGGACGGATGAGGACGACGGACGAGGACGACGACGGACGAGGGCGACGGACGAGGACGACGGACGAGGACCATCACGACGACGACGACTCCTGCGACGCCGAGGCCTTGGGGACGCTCGGGGGGAAGACCATGACCTAGAATCTTCGGTGCATCGCTGATAGATCAGCGGCTTGCCCAGCTAGCAAAACTGCACGTTCCAGGGTGGGATGGGGGCCCAGGCCCCGATGGACGATGACTGAGCGATTGGGGGTCGATGTTTCCCCCCTGGGCCAGTCCGCCTCGCGCCGCCCCTGAGTCAAGGATGGGCCAAACCTTAGTGGGCGCATCCAGCATGAATGGCGCGTTCCGCCGTCACCCGCCCCAGCTGCGCCGTGGTTGTAATGGAAGGTGATCCGCCTCTCCTCCTCCTCCTCCTCCTCCTCCTCCTCCTCCTCCTCCTCCTCCTCCTCCACCTCCTCCTCCTCCTCCTCCTCCTCCTCCTCCTCCTCATCTCCATCCATCATCATCAGTCATCATCATCATCATCATCGTCGTCATCATCATCATCATCATGATCATCATCATCAATCATCATCATCATCATCATCATCATCATCATCATCATCATCATCATCATCATCATCATCCTCATCCTCATCCTCATCCTCATCGTCATCATCATCATCATCATCATCATCGTCATCATCATCATCACCATCATCACCA
>CAUYUJ010014480.1:386006-401887 GCA_963575745.1 Prorocentrum cordatum
TCCCTCCTCCTCCTCCTCCTCCTCCTCCTTACCCTACCTCACCGCCTTGTCCTAACTCCTTTTCCTCCTCCCCTCCTCCTCCTCCTTCCCCCACCCCCCGCCTCCATCCTCCCTCCTCCTCCACCGTACCCTCTTCCACATCCCTCCTCCTCCTCCCTCCTCCTCCTCCCCTCCTTCCCCACCCCCTGCCTCCTCCGCCTCATCCCCATCCTCCTCCTCCTCACTCCTCCTCCTCCTCCTCCTCCTCACTACTCCTCCTCCTCCTCCTCCTCCTCCCCCTCTTCCTCCTCCTCCCCTCCTCCTCTCTCATCACCTCCTCCTCCTCCTCCTCCTCCTGGTCATCCTCCTCCTGGTCATCCTCCTCCTCCTCATCATCCTTCTCCTCCTCATGTTGCTCCTCTTCGTCCTCGTCCTCGTCCTCGACCTCCTTCTCCTCCTCCACCTTTTTCTCCTCCTCTTCCTCGTCCTTCTCTTCCTTCTCTTCGTTTGATTCGTATTCCTCCTCCTCCTCCTCATCCGCTTCCTCCTCCTACTCCAATATGATACCGGAGAAAAACCCAATTACCTAACAGCGAAGACTGATAGGTTTCTAGTCGGGTCAAAAGAGAGCATCATGACTCCCCAAGGGGGTCTGGGCAGATGCCGGACGGGTGCCGCGGGAATCCGGGGACTCCTTTTTTAGCAAGCAGTAACGCACTTCGTGGGCTTCGAGTTCCCAGAACTCCATTCCTGGGCATGATTTTGAATGCCCGGAGCCAACTGTAGGCCACTTCGTGTTCTTCGAATTCCCAGAACTCCATTCCTGGCATGATTTTGAATGCCCGGAGCCAACTGTAGGACACTTCGTAGGTCTTTTCGAGTTCCCAGAACTCCATTCCTGGGCATGATTTTGAATGCCCGGAGCCAACTGTAGGCCACTTCGTGTTCTTCGAATTCCCAGAACTCCATTCCTGGGCATGATTTTGAATGCCCGGAGCCAACTGTAGGCCACTTCGTGGTCTTCGAGTTCCCAGAACTCCATTCCTGGGCATGATTTTGAATGCCCCGAACCAACTGTAGGCCACTTCGTGTTCTTCGAGTTCCCAGAACTCTAAAAGGGGGGGGGGAAAAAAAAAAAAATAAGAACTCCATTCCCGGGCCACATTTTGAATGCTGAGGCAGGCTGATGCTGAGGCTGAGGCAGGCTGAGGCTGAGGCAGTCTGAGGCTGAGGCCGAGGCTGAAGGCAGACTGAGGTGGAGGCTGAAGCAGGCTGAGGCTGAGGCTGAGGCAGGCTGAGGCTGAGGCTGAGGCTGGGCAGGCTGAGGCTGAGGCAGGCTGAGGCTGAGGCTGAGGCTGAGGCAGGCTCAGGCTGAGGCAGGCTGAGGCTGAGGCCGAGGCTGAAGGCAGACTGAGGCTGAGGCTGAAGCAGGCTGAGCAGAGGCTGAGGCTGGGCAGCAGGCGCTGAAGCAGGTTGAGGCTGAGGCTGAGGCAGATGCAGGCTGGAGCGAGGCTTGATGCAGGCTGAGGCTGAGGCCGAGGCTGAAGGCAGACTGAGGCTGAGGCTGAAGCAGGCTGAGCTGAGGTGAGGCAAACAGAGGCTGAGTGAGGCAGGCTGAGGCTGAGCCGGCTAGAGGCTGAGGCTGATGCAGGGCTGAGCTGAGGCAGGCTGAGGCTGAGGCCGAGGCTCGAAGGCAGATTGAGGGCCTGAGAGCTAAGCAGTCGAGCTGAGGCAAGCAGCTAGGCAGAAGGCTGAGGCAGGCTATGCTGAACAGGCTGAGGCTGAGGCTGAGGCTGATGCAGGCTGAGGCTGAGGCAGGCTGAGGCTGAGGCCGAGGCTGAAGGCAAACTGAGGCTGAGGCTGAAGCAGGCTGAGGCTGAGGCTGAGGCAGGCTGAGGCTGAGGCAGGCTGAGGCTGAGGCTGAGGCAGGCTGAGGCTGAGGCTGAGGCTGAGGCAGGCTGAGGCTGAGGCAGGCTGAGGCTGAGGCCGAGGCTGAAGGCAGACTGAGGCTGAGGCTGAAGCAGGCTGAGGCTGAGGCTGAGAGGCAGGCTGAGGCTGAGGCTGAGGCAGGCTGAGGCTGAGGCAGGCTGAGGCTGAGGCTGAGGCTGATGCAGGCTGAGGCTGAGGCAGGCTGAGGCTGAGGCCGAGGCTGAAGGCAGACTGAGGCTGAGGCTGAAGCAGGCTGAGGCTGAGGCTGAGGCAGGCTGAGGCTGAGGCTGAGGCAGGCTGATGCTGAGGCAGGCTGAGGCTGAGGCTGAGGCTGATGCAGGCTGAGGCTGAGGCAGGCTGAGGCTGAGGCCGAGGCTGAAGGCAGACTGAGGCTGAGGCTGAAGCAGCTGAGGCTGAGGCTGAGGCAGGCTGAGGCTGAGGCTGAGGCAGGCTGATGCTGAGGCAGGCTGAGGCTGAGGCTGAGGCTGATGCAGGCTGAGGCTGAGGCAGGCTGAGGCTGAGGCCGAGGCCGACGACAGACTGAGGCTCAGGCTGAAGCAGGCTGAGGCTGAGGCTGAGGCAGGCTGAGGCTGAGGCTGAGGCAGGCTGAGGCTGAGGCAGGCTGAGGCTGAGGCTGAGGCTGATGCAGGGTGAGGCTGAGGCAGGCTGACGCTGAGGCCGAGGCTGAAGGCAGACTGATGCTGAGGCTGAAGCAGGCTGAGGCTGAGGCTGAGGCAGGCTGAGGCTGAGGCAGGCTGAGGCAGGCTGAGGCTGAGGCTGAGGCAGGCTGAGGCCGAGGCTGTGACTCTGACTGCCGTTGCCACTGCGACTGTCATCGCGAATGCGACTACGACTGCGAGAACAGCAGAACTCTACAACTGGATTCTCATCTGAATCTTAAAGGGAATGCTTCCAGATATGCTCCTACACATCGCTGTTAGGTTGCTTTGCAGGGATAATCAGATTTGTTTAATCTTCCAACAGCTCCCTTATAGGGCTATAGGGTTATCGGGCTATAGGGCTATAGGGCTATCGGCATATAGGGCTATAGGGCTATCGGGCTATAGGGCTATAGGACTGTGACCTATAGGGCCATAGGGCTATAGGGCTATGGGGCTATAGAGCTATATGGGCTATGGGGCTATAGGGCTATAGGGATATAAGGCTATTCGGGCTATAGGGATATAAAGCTATAGGGCTACAGGGCTATAGGGCTATACGGCTATAAGGCTATAGGGCTATAGGGCTACTGGGCTATTGGGCACCCCCGGGCACCCCCGGGCACCCGGGCCCGGCCACCGAAATCGGCCACGCACCTCACCGGCCACCCGGGCACCCGGGCACCGCCGGGCACCCGGGCCCGGCCACCGAAATCGGCGACGCACCTCGCCTAACCCTTTAATCCGCTAGGACCCCTACAGAGGCAAACTCTGATTGGGGAATCAAGGTGGTTCATTTTTTGTCGGCTCGGGCTGTGGGCTCTTTGCGACCAGACCCCAGAAATCTGGTCCCGTTGTGCAAGGGGAGGACCCCTAAAAATTTGGAGAACCGCTCAGCAAAGGTATGTTTCCTCGGCGTGAGGGGCCCCCTCAGGGCAATTCGAGAAGCCATGAAGGCCTGTGAGTTTGAAAGGGGCTGGGAAGCCCAACCAGCAGCTTCGCCCTAGGCGAGGCCCAGCTCCCGCTCTGTTGTACCGAAGTAACGATAGTCCCACTAGTAGGGGGCGAACAATCTCAAACAGTTTTGGTATCGATGGCAAATGGTACACCTCGCGCTGAGGTGTAATCAGATCTGGGCGGCCGGCCGCTTTGAGCCAAGCAGCCGCGGATGCACGCTGGTTCCCAGTCACATGCAACACCCAGCTCACTTACAGTCGGGGGGGAGGGAGACGAAGCGTGAATCCGCCGCCTCTATACAGCAGGTACAGCAGCTATTATGTACAAAAGGGCAGCAAAAGGGCGGGGCCATTAGGAAGGTGGACCCGCGCGCAAGTTGCCTTGTACCCCTCAGGCGGCTACAGATCGAGATGTCTGGCCCGCCCGATAGGGAGCATGACGCTGTAAGTCATGCTCGAAGGATGGCGTGCCTCCCATAATCTGTAGGAGCATTTCTCTGTCGATGCTCCAATTGGTGTGACAGTCCGCGGTCATATCACGGGTGTCACACCATTGAATACTGCGCACGATTCCTCGCTCCATCATCCGTCGTATCCAGCTGGTGTGTCCTAAAAGGGTACACTCAGTCGGTTTCTTCAAGTCTTTGCTTGACAAGGATTTAAAAACAGACTCCGCATCTATGGTCAAAGTGACCTTGATGCTCAGGCCACCCAATTCAAGTATGTCTTTCAACTGATTGGGAGTTAACGGCCCTGCGTGGAGCTCGTGCAGAGTCACGATCGTGGGATAGCAGTCTTCCAGGTTTGGGGCTGCTGCTAGCGTCTCTGCTGAATAGCTCGAGCGGACCTGCAAGCGGTGAGAGTTGAAGTACGCATCGATCAAGTGAACGACGGGCTTAGTGGATGGCGTGCTTCCACGCCGTAGCAGGCTTGCCCCGCGAATACCATAGCCTTTGACTTCGTCATCGGCATCTCCACTCAGGCGTCGGTAACCTGAGTCGCTGTGCAGGTCAACCTCGCCGGTGGGGGTCATCGCCTGGTAGACGATCTTCTTGGGGCAGGCGTGCAGTTTCCTGGTAATCGCGTTCAGTCGTCGCACTTGTATGTCGGCCGGTTCTTGGACACGTTGCAGAAAGACAACATGCACCATCAACCACACCTGGGTGATCAACGCATACGGCAACGCGCCTCTAAGGCTGACGAACACGTCTACAACCATATTGGATGCTTGGGCGTCAGCGTCGGCGCCTGTAAGTTCAGGATGTTGTATAGGACGGAGCTGTTTGATGTATTCGTCGTGGTCCAACGTAACACTGCCGTCCTAATCCTTGGTATTTCTCACAGCACAATTGGTGCATGTGTGCTTGTTGAGCTTACACTTACCAGAGGTGTCTTCTACGCACTTGACGCACTTGTCAATGGCGTCCTCTGTGCCAGCCATATTGAAGTCATCAACGTGTTTGGCCGTGAGCAGGTTACTGCTCGTCACGAACTCCTCGTCGTAGGACGTGGGTCTGAGACCGAAACCTCTCGTGGTCCTTCTGCGCTTTAGTGGGAAAGCTCGAGGTGCGTCCCTGGTGCCAGTACCTGGCTTGAGACACTGCAAGCAGTGCATCGACTCGTCGTAGTGTTCGAACCCCGGGGGAGTTCGAAGCACCGTAGCCGATCCAGGCGGCAAAGTAAAGCACACCACGCGTTCTTTTTCACAAGTTTCCTCAGCAAGTTCCTGGTGGGTCAACCCTTTCAGGAAGGCCATGTCGATGTCGAGGGAAGCAATGATCCATTGATTCTTGCGCGCAGCCGTGCTCGCGGGTGATATCTGGCTCGACCGCCGTGCTGTCCCCGAAAAAGGTTTCCACGTCGAAGGCTTCAAAGTCCATGGGGCCTCGAAGCACCTGGCGTAACCTGACGGTCCGTTCCATCGCGCCCTTCTCGTTCTGCACAAGCTTCCATTTGTACACATAACTCGAAGCCATAATGTTTGATGCTTTAGGTCTATCTTGCATGTTGTAGCACCTGTTGTCGAACCATGTCTTGAGTTCAGTGTATACGGCTTTCGACACTCTCCCAGGATTCGCCTCCACGTCAGCTTTCGCGAGGAGGTCGTCTTCCTCGACGACCGCAGCTCGCTTTGCAGCGGCGGCAACATATACTCGCATGGTGGTCACACGGTCGGCATCTAATATCCCGCGCTGTTGTTCCGACAAGACTACCTTTGACATTTCTGCCGTAAAGCAGAGTTCTACATATTGCCCGTTTTCGTCTGAGTCCACTTTGGAATTGCAATCTTCGACCGTGGAGCACAATTGGACATGATACGTCTCCTCGGTGTCGGAGTCGTGCGCGTGTCCCCACTTTAGGCAGGTGTCCCCGCTGTTCTTCAGCTACAATGACCAGCGCACTGTTGTCTGGAATCATCTGTGCGGGTACTGTGAATAGGTCCTCTAGTGGAGTTGCCTCCAGTAGTTCCCTCTCATCATGCAGCTCTATGTACCGCAATTCCTGAGTATGTGCCTCGAGATCCGCCTCCGATTCCTCATATATCGTTGAGAGCCGTCCGTATTCCTGTGGTGGTTCGGCTTCTGGGGTTTCTCTTGCGGTTCCGTCCTGTGTCGGCATATCCGCCAAGTCCTCAAGTTTTGTCATATCCTGGTCAATGCCCGCTTGAGGTTGTGGACTTCAGGCGCTGGATGATTCTTGAATGTGCTGATCCAGTAATATCATGAGTATTAAGGGCGGTGCCTTCTTCTTCAGAACAGTGGAATCCTGGATTCACATCGTTGTCATCGTGGACCAATGTGCAACTGTCAGCGTAAGCCACCGGAGGTAGCATGTGGATACTCTTGGCTAATCTAACCGAAACTACATTCTCGATGCGGAAGAAGTTTCTGACAAGGAATTGTAAAGCCAAATGTACCTTATGAGATAGTCGGCTTGCACTTGTCATCTGAAGCGTCCCCTTCTTGGTCGAGACATAGCCACATGTCATAGCAGGTCTCCCCGCAGGTAAACTGGCCACGAACGTCAACGCTGTCCGTAGCGCAGCGCTGTCGGAGCCAATCTCTCCGGCTATCAAAGCTTCAATATAGAGCGAATGTCGTGCATCACCGCATTGAACCTGAACGTCGCGGCTTCCCGATCGAATGATGACTTGACCCCTGTCGGAGCCGTTTTTTCACGACCGGGAATGGGCCATTCCAGCCTCCCCAGTCGTCCTTCGTGGTTGTGGGGCGATGGTAATCAACTCAATATCCTTCGTCGTAGTAGTGCTGACCGGTGATAGTTGTCTTGGTCCGTAATGCGCGATTGGCCTTGGCTACTGCAGTGGCCTGTGTGATAGCTTCAATGCATACCTTGCGTATCATTTGCTCACGGAATGATCCGACGTGTCCGTCGGCTGTTCGTGATCCAGGATGGCAAATCAGGAAGCATTGCCGGTTGCCGTCCAAACAGGGCGCTGCATGGAGACACCTCATCATAGAAGGTGAACGCACTGGCGGCAAACAGGGCTTCATGCAGTAGTCGTGTGAACACAAGAGGTATGTCTAATCTGTTGTGTTCAGCTTCCATGCCATGAAGTAGATGGCGCAGTATGCCATTTATGGCTTCGATCGTCGTAGCGTGTTGTCCACGCGCACGTATCCTTAGTTCAGTGCCCTTTGCCTTAAGGACTGCTTTCGCAGTGTCATTGTTGAGGGCGCCCTCTCAATCGGAGTAGAGTACCTTTGCAGGTCCAAACTGCATCCAGCACTGACGGTACGCATCCAGGAGACTGGTCATTGTCTTGTCCGGTATCTCTATTCCCGTAGCATAGCGAATACAACGATCGATGATATGAAGTATATTATGTTCTTGTTGGTGTAACATAAGGTCACATTGAACTTCTTCGTCGAACTTACCAGGTAGCGCAGTAGATGGCATAACCGCACGCCCAGGCTTGTCCCAAGCCCTGCACTCCCGACATGTGTCGCAGACACCGGTAATCAGGTTGAGTCTGACGTTGTCCAGACCTATCTGGGTTAAGACGAGTCTCATCTTAAGCTCTTTCGCGTGGAACTAACGCTTGGATCAAGGCTTCGTAAGTTTTGTAGACTGATTTGTACGTCGAACCTTGACCAGTCTGGAAGTCGTGGTGGCGCAGCAGGGTTACCCGCAGGTGGCGGTGGAGGTGGAAATCCTCTCTGCTGTCGGCCACGTCTGACTCTGACTTGTGGCAGTCGGATGTGGCCATCCGAACTACCAGCTCCACCCGAGGCAGGTTGCTCTGCAGCAGTTCAGCAGCATGTCTGCCTACAGTAATGTCGTGGCTGCTGGCGCCCGCTGTGGGTCTGGCTCTAGAGCCGGGTCTTGGTGCTCGTAGCCGCACAAGTGGTGGTGCGGCTTGTGCCTCGGGTGGTGGTGCTGCTGGTTCGGCAGGAACCGGCGGTGCCTGTCCGTGATTGTTGGGCAGCTTCCAAGGTTTGGCGAACTTGCATGTGCCAGGTATCCGTACATGTCCAGGTATGTTCTGGCCGTCTTTCTTCGTGCAGCTCGGACATTCCCAATGGTTTGCCTCCTTATCATACCACCTGCAATGCTTGGGGTTTCTGTCATGTGAGGGAGAGCGCATGTTAATATTATCCGCGCACGCAGGACATCCTAGCCCTCCCGAGGGCGGTCTCGTGATCGAACCGTCGGGTTGTCGATGGAAGAGTTGGATCGTCCAAATCGTATCCCCTCACGTTGGCGACTGGCGCGGTGGAAGAGTAAGGGTGACCATGAAAAGGGATCACGGTTTACTTGGAATGGATCGCGCGCGATCTGAACTGCGTCGACGAAAAGAGACTGCATATTTGAAGTATAAGGCAGCCATGGACAGTTCTTTGTTACATACCGACGCATGTTGATAATGACCAGCGCATCGTCTTCGCTCAAAAGGTGTAAGTAGAAAGCCGTGGTTGGCCATGATCTCGGTCGGTTTTCGTATCAATATCCCATGGCTATCACGTAAGCCGGTAGTACTTTGGACCATATTCAACTTGCAAGTGCCCTTGCATGTGGCCAATGTGGTCCATGGTGGTATCTGATCCACCCAAGTACCCACTGGTTGTTCTCGTAAGTAAAACCGTCGAAGGTGGTTCTGGCGCATGGCAACCTTGCCACAGAACTTGATATGTGGAAGATCTTCTTTGTGGTGTGCACGCCAAGTATCAAAGTTGGCTTGGGAGTTAAACTATGAAGGTGGTCTAGTCGTACTGCAGTTGGGTTGTAGTATGACAACATTGACGAGGCACACGTCTAGGCAGCGCATCACTGCGCCCGGGACATCCTTGTTTCCAAGGAAGACAGACCTCGGAAAGACAGACCTCGGCAGAATGCTAGCTGCGATATGCCACCACTTCCTCCACACAGTTCCAACATGTCAACCTTGTTGTGTCGTCCATAGCATAACGCTGGGATTATGGATACTACATCTGCGTAGGATTCAGCAGGTAGCCCCGCGGGTAATGTGATGAAGGTTTCCTCTTCATCATCGTTTTCTGTGTCGGAGTCAAGGGGAACGCTGGTGTAGCGCGCACTACACCCGAGACCTTTGAAGTCATCCCCGCAGTCGTCGTTGCCTTCTTCGATTACTTTGGGTATCTTGCGTGGCTGGATGCCCGCTTCTTTGTCGGCTTTCTGTTTTTCCTTCTGTTGGATTCGGGCATCGGTCGGTAGTGCTGTCTGTTGCTCAGTATCAGGTGAACTTAGCGTCGGAAATTCGGAAAAAGAGGGGAGCGCGCGGCCGCGCTCAATCGAAAGGGGAGGGAGACAATTGTCATCGACGAACGCAACTCGCCTTGGGCGTGGTCGCTGGCCCTCTTGTCCGATGAGAACCGGTTCTGGCGGTTCCCAGTATAACCGAACACGAATATTTGGTACACCAGTCGGTAACGACGCATTGTATTTGCACCCGATAGGCTGGTCCAGGATCTTGATGTCTTGTATAATCTGATTGTCGCACAGGTTCGTCGTTACCCGTCGTGCGACATGGCCCCATCCAGGGCCATTCTTCGGAGACTGAACGTAAGTTCGAGCTCCTTTATCCACTCGAGTGTGAATGCTAAGGTGTGCAGCGCTCGTGTGGTTTCTCTTTGTTCGTTGTAGATCCATTTGGTCAATCAATCTCGCGGCCATGATCTCGCATGTTTTGTTGCGCCATGCTGCCTTCTGAGCGCCTTGGCCGCGCCAGTCCAACTCATGCTCAGCAAGTTGGGCAGGTTCCCCTGCAGTTTGACGCGTAATCTCCACATTGGTTGGGACGCGTTGTGTAGCCATTCATGGGAGGTTCCGCGGTACCCTTTGGCGTTTGCTTTCGTTTCCCTTTTAGTTCCCTTTTGGTTCCCTTTGGTCCCTTTTCGTTCCACGGCGCCGCGCGTTGTCATGATGGCGAAGTCATGTCCTTCTCATCATCACATCACCCGCATCAATCGATCCATTCGCGCCATCGGAGTTTTGCGAGTAGGCGAAACTTCGTCCGTGCCAAACTCGTTTGGTCCTTCAGTCTTGAATGAGCGTCACCCACTGGGCCCAATCCGTGGTGGCGCAAGTAGCAGCCTTGAAATGTCACAACGCCGTCGCGTCGCGTTTAAAGGCAGCGCGGCACCACCCGCCTTTGATCAGAGGTAGTGGCGAACGCGGCACCGCGGTCGGCTCTTTTGGCGATTGTCCCTTTGGCCTCCCTTGGAGGGCTCGCCCACCTCCTTGTGGTGTCTGGAGTTGCGTGCAAATCTACTGCAAAAAACTTTTTCCTCCTCTCTTCCTCCCCCCCTTTTCCTCCTCCTCCTCCTCCTTCTCCTCCTCCTCCTCTTCCTCCTCCTCCTCCGCCTCCTCCTCCTCCTCCACCTCCTCCTCCTCCCTCTCCTCCTCCTCCTCCTCGTCCTCCGGCCCCTCCTCCTCCTCCTCCTCCTCCTCCTCCTCCTCCTCCTATCTCAGAGCTGTGCCCCATTTGAGGATTGTACTCTCATGCCAGTAAGCCATAGTTTTTTATTCTCCATATCCTAAGATGGGGTTCTTGGTATTACTTGGACGCCGCCTACTGCCTCTTCCTCCTCTTCTTTCCTCCTCCCCTCCTCATACTCAGACTTACTCATACTCAGACTTACTCATACTCAGACCTACTCATACTCAGACTTACTCACACTCAGACATACTCATACACAGACTTACTCATACACAGACTTACTCACACCCAGACGTACTCATACACAGACTTACTCATACCAGACTTACTCATACACAGTATTACTCATACTCAGACTTACTCATACCCAGACGTACACATACACAGACTTTCTCATACACAGACCTACTCATACCCAGACTTACTCATACACAGACTTTCTCATACACAGACTTACTCATACTCAGGCATACATAAGGCCTCAGGAAACCACAGGAGGCCCCAGGAGGCAACAGGAAACGCCAGGAGGCCTCGGAAAGGCAACAGGGGCCCCCCCCGAGAGGCCCCAGGAGCAGGAGGCCTCAGGAACACAATCCTAGAATTTTTTACTTCTGTTTCCGAGTTTGTTGGGCCTCTCCTGGGGCACGAGTCCTTGGTGTTTTACGCGTGTTCCTATAGATTGCTCTTCTCCTGTGGCTCTAATCCGCAATGTTTTATGTACGTCTGTTGCTATAGATTGCGCCCCTCCTGGGGCACGAAACCTTCCTAGGAGGTCCCAGGAGGTCCCAAGAGGCCCCTGGAGACCCCAGGAAACCCCAGTAGGTTTCAGGAGGCCCCAGGAGGCCCCAGGCTCATGCACAGAGACGCGCTCGCACTACTGAGGCTCATTCACACTCCAATTCATTCGCAGTTAGATTGATGTCCAGACCGTCACAACTGAAGCCCGTTAATATTCGAAAGCTCTTGCGCCTAGACATTCACGGCGGACAGGCCCATGCGAGTAGATGCACATATGGGGAGCTCCACGCAGTGAAATAATCATTTAAACCAACGCCCACGTTTTTTCAGCATTTTCTTATATTTTAGCTCGTCAAAACACCTCCTCCCTAACTCCTCCTCCTCCTCCTCCCTTCTCCTCCTCCTCCTCGTCCCCCTCCTCCTCCTCCCTGTCTTCTCCCTCCTAGTCCTCTCCATGCCTACCTCTCCCTCACCCCCCACCCCATACTTTCTCGCCTCCCTCCCACCCCCCCCCCCCCCCCTACCATTCCGCGGCTCGCAAAAAGCCATACTTAGTTTCATCATTTTATTAGAAGTCATGTCTTTCATTATTTTATTAAATGCTGCTCCTCCTCCTCCTCCCCTCCCCCCCCTCCTTCCTCCTCCTCCTCCTCCCCCTCCTCCCTTTCCTCCTCCTCCTCCTCCTCCTCCTCCTCCTCCTCTTCCTCCTCCTCCTCCTTGTCCTCGGCTCATGCTCCTCACGAGCGACGTGTGAGCAATGGATTAGCCTCGGACTTCAAACCGAGGGGGGGCTCCATTCCAGGTGCGTGGCGTCGTCACCTGGGGCAGCGCTGAGCACTACCCACCAGGCCGTGCCCCCCCCCCAAACGGGGGGAGACCACCGAAGCCACTCCCTGGGAGCCGAGGTATGTGGCGTCACCTGGGGCAGCGCACAGCACTACCCACCAGGCCGTGCCCCCCTCAAAAGAGGGGAGACCACCGAAGCCACTCCCTCTTGATATGGTCCTCAAGCATGCGCCAAGCCAGAAAGACTGAGGACTGACATCTGGCATCATTGCTAAGGACAAGTGGCATCGTCTCTTGGCGGCGAAATGCCAGCTAAGCCTCGCGCGCCACTCTCAGAAAAGACACTTCCACGACACTCGTCGATCAGCTTCCGCCGCCGCACGAAAGGCCGTGGTCTGTGTCTTTCTGTCCCCTCCGAAATGAATTTGCTCCAATCCAGAAGCTCGCTCTCGCGAGCTTTGTATGAAATCCTCCTCGAGGTCCCGCTTGGCCCGCCGACGCACGAAAAGTCCAGGCCTCGCCGCGGGCGTCCTCCACAAGATCAGTTCGTTTTCTCGGGCTCGGATGTAGTCTTGCTCCGCCTCGTCCCCAGACACCGCAGATCCTGAGCTAGGCCCACGACCAGCACGAGCAACATCAGCCTCTACTGGACACTACTAGTGGTACTACTGGACACTACTAGTGGTACTACTGGACACTACTAGTGGTACTACTGGACACTACTAGTGGTGCTACTGGACACTACTAGTGGTGCTACTGGACACTACTAGTGGTACTACTGGACACTACTAGTGGTACTACTGGACACTACTAGTGGTACTACTGGACACTACTAGTGGTACTACTGGACACTACTAGTGGTACTACTGGAAACTACTAGTGGTACTACTGGACACTACTAGTGGTACTACTGGGCACTACTAGTGGTACTACTGGACACTACTAGTGGTACTACTGGACACTACTAGTGGTACTACTGGGCACTACTAGTGGTACTACTGGACGCTACTAGTGGTACTACTGAAAACGCTAACGAAGGCACACTAGTGGTTGAAACTACTGGACACTACTAGTGGTACTAGTAGTGTCCAGTAGTACCACTAGTAGTGTCCAGTAGTACCACTAGTAGTGCCCAGTACTACCACTAGTAGTGTCCAGTAGTATCACTGGTAGTGTCCAGTAGTATCACTGGTAGTGTCCAGTAGTACCAGTAGTAGCGTCCAGTAGTACCACTAGTCGTGTCCAGTAGCACCACTAGTAGTGTCCAATAGCACCACTAGTAGTGTCCAGTAGTACCACTAGTAGTGTCCAGTAGTACCACTAGTAGTGTCCAGTAGCACCACCAGTAGTGTCCAGTAGTACCACCAGTAGTGTCCAGTAGTACCACGAGGAGGAGGAGGATCACGAAGCGGACGAGGAGGAACTGAGGAGGAGGAGGAGGAGGAAGACCTGGAGGACGAGGGCGAGGTCGAGGAGGAGCAGGAGGAGGGGGAGGAGGAGACCGACGACGGGGTGGGCTCCCGCAGGCACCCACGCCCGCAGCGACACCAGCACCGACGCCCGCGCCGACGAACAACTCCCACTCCGGCGCTGCAAAGGGGGGAGGGGGAGGAGGGGGAGGAGGAGGTGAAGGAGGAGAAGGAGGAGGAGGAGGACGGCGACGACGACGATAACGACGACGGGGAGGAGGACGAGGAGGAGGAGGCGAAGGAGGAGGAGGAGGAGGAGGAGGAGGAGGAGGATGGGGAGGGCGAGGACGAGGAGGAGGAGGGAGGAGGGGGGGGGAAGGAATGGGGAGGAGGAGCAAGGACTAGAGGAGGAAAGGAGGAACGGACGAACGAGAGGAGGACGAGGAGGGAGGAGGAGGAGGGGGGAACCAAAAGGAACCAAAAGGAACCAAAAGGGAACCAAAAGGAACCAAAAGGCACCAATATGGTTCCTTTTGGTTCCTTTTGGTTCCTTTTGGTTCCCTTTTGGTTCCTTTTGGTTCCTTTTGGTTCCCCCCTCCTCCTCCTCCTCCTCGTCCTCCCCCTCCTCCTCCTCCTCCTCCTTCCCCTCCTCGTCCTCCTTACGGACGGTGAATGTGGTCACGCAGTCGTCGTCGTCGTCGTCGGCGGGGCTCTTTTGACCCCACCCCCGCAGGCGGCGACGCCAGCGTCGAGGCCGGCGTCGGCCTGCTTTCGGCCCAGCTGTTGCCGATGCTCTGAGAGGTGAGCTGTCCGGTTGGGCGCGGATGTGGAGGAGGAGGAAGAGGAGGAGGACGAGGAGGAGGAGGAGGAGGGATCCAGGATCCACACGTTTTTTCCGTGGTGCGCCCGTGGCCGGAGCGGGACTTGCGATCTGGAGTGTTGTCGGTCAGCATGTCCGATGCCGCTGCCTTGAAAAAACAATATTGATTTGTGCCCATTTCTCCCGAATTGATCGTCGCGACCAGCCCCATCCTTGCCCAACAGCAATCGCTGTCGGATAACGTTCCCCGCATTTCGGTCCTCACCGAGCGCGCGGGAGAAAGTTCGTGAGGGTGGAGTGCATTGGAACCATGAGTAGGTTAGCTCCCGCCCAGAGGGGGAGGAGGGCGGGCAGGGGGAGGACCGAGGATACCTTTCCTGGGTTTCCTCCTCTTTCTCCTCTTCGTCGTAGTCGTCCTCCTCCTCCTCCTCCTCCTCCTCCTCCTCCTCCTCCTCCTCTCCCTCCCCCTCTTTTTGTCTTCTCACCTCTGACTTGCCCCTTGCGCAGGCCCTTGGAGAGTCCATCCGTCAGGAGGGTCCATGTAACCTAAATGGGGTCTGCGCCTGGTCTTCTCTCTGCCGCCCTGCTCCTGTCCTGATACGTCTGTTTGTGCATGGCAGGAGAGCAGACCTCCTCGCGCCTACACGGCATCTCGGATTAGCGTCCCGATTGGATGCAACACTCGGGCCAGACAGTACGTGGGCCTCGCGGTCTGCACTCGGGCCAGACAGTACAATGGCCTCGCGCGTCTCACTCGGGCCAGACAGTACGTGGGCATCGCGCGCCTCACTCGGGCCAGACAGTACCCATGGGCCTCGCGCGGCGAGCTCGGGCCAGACAGTACCCATGGGCCAGCGCTGCGCCAGCCGCCCCGTTCGGGCCCCCGCCCTGCCCGGAGGAGGGCCCCGTGTAGCCGCTTTGGCCCAAGATCCCTTTGCGATACGTCCAGCGACGCCAGCCAGAGCGCGACTGGCACCCCCGCCCCGCCCTGTTCGGAGGAGAGCCGCGGCCGCAATGGATGCCGAGTTGGAGAATATCAAGGCTACTCTCGTCGTTGATAAGAGTTCTCGGAAAGCGGCCAAGCGCGCCTTGAAGGCGTTTCAGGTGCAGGACCCCAACATTGATGCTGAGTCCGAGGAGGGCGTGCGCAAATAGCCAATGGCCTTTGGCGATGCTCGCCGCCGCTTCCGCTCGTTGCGAATCGTTTTCCCGCTGCAGCGATGGCCTCATTTCTGCGCTTCCGCTGGTTGCGAATCGTGCTCCCGCTGCAGCGCTGGCGTAATGTCCAACCCATGCCACAGCGTGCAATGCGCCGCTCAACGCGCGGGGGCGGATTTGGCGTTGAAGACGGCCCTCGCCTCTCGGAGCCCGCCTGAGCAGGTCACATGGGACAAGTTCAGCGGGTGGGTGGACGAGGCCTTCACGGAGGCGTCGTTCGAGGCCAAGTACTGGTGTGCGTTCAAAGCGACCAATCCTGATATACTCAACAACGCGAAGGTCACCTTGGTCTTCGTCGTCGTCGTCGTCGCCCTTTTCCTCCTCCTCCTTCCCCTCCCCCTCGTGGTTCCCGTCGCCGCCATCGTCCCCGTCAGGTGAAGAAGTTCGGCCCCGTCGACATTGCCACCATCGGGGGGAACCTCCCAGCAGGGATCAGCGCCGACGACGTGTGGCTCTTCGACCCCA
>CAUYUJ010014481.1:6260-16260 GCA_963575745.1 Prorocentrum cordatum
CGGCACGGCGCCTTGCCGACCTCGGGCGCGTCCGCTGGGGAGGTGCGCGCGGCCCTGCTTGCAGCTCGGCGGGAGGGCACCGGCGGGCCTGGGGAGCCACAACCCGGCGCGGAGGGCGGTCGAAGGCCTGGCGCGAAGGCTCCCGTGGAGGGATGGTTTTTCGCGGGTGCTCCTTCCCTCCTCACCCCCCCCCTCCCCCCCTCTTCCCACCGCCTCCCCTCCCCATCCTCCTCCTCACTCATCCTCTCCTCCTCCTTCCCCTCCACCCTCCCCCTCCCTCCCCCTCCTCCTCCCCCTCCTCCTCCTCTCCCTCCCCTCTCCTCCTCCCCTCATCATCCTCCTCCTACACCCTCCTCCTCCTCCTCCCTCCCCCTCCGCCTTTGCCTCCTCCACACCTCCACTTCCCTTCTCACACCCTCCCCCTCCCTCCTCTCCCGTGCCGTCACGCCTGCTGTAGGGGGTCTCGGTGCTCGTCTTCCTCGTCCCGTGGCGCTTGGGGGGGTCCTGCTGATCTTCACCCTGCGGACCCTCAGGCTGCACGATGCTGTTCGATTGCCTGTTCTGCTCCGCGACGCTCCCTAAGCCATGATAGTTGCCGCGCCAACGGGTATCCGACATATTATGCTCAGCACAGTTTCTTTCACCCCGAAGTTTCGTAGCCCTGCCGTAAGCGTTGCTTCAGGAACTTGCTAGCCCATGGATCAGGTTGGTACCATCCCAACTTTGCCAACCATGACCGTGTGCTCTGTGCCGCTTCAGCTCAGCATGGCCTATTGCAGATTATGCGTAGTCAGCCTGTTATAAACCAGTGCCTACTATTCGCGCGCCTGTACGCGTACTGTGGGCTCTGTATAGCCTTCGCGAGGCGCAGCGGGATCCTCTTGGGTCGTGAACGGTCTTTTTGCCGTCCGCCTTCACCCCTTCACGCGGACCCAGCTGAGCGGCCACAGGACAGGCATATAGGTAGAGCTCAGACTCAGCAGATCTGGCCAACTTCTGGCTCTCCATGGCCGCGGTGGCCGCTGAAACAAAGGCAACCGCAGGCTGTCATTCGTAGCCCGTGAAGGCAGCGACGTACGAATGAAATCGCCTCCCTTGGCGCGCCACTGCTGTCCAGACGATGGTCTCTCTGACACGGTCTTTCTCTTCTGCATTCTGCTCGGTGGCGGTTGACTTGCCGTTTTACTCTCTGGAGGCGGCGGCTTGCTTGAGTGAAGTGTTTGACTGCTGCCCTGCAGGCCTTGCTGGGAGCCGTGAGGAGGAGCTCGACCTCGTACATGGCACGTCGTCAAAAAGCTGGCCGCCTCGTGCTGCGGAGTTACCCTGTCTCCACGCCCCAGCAGCAGACTCGTTGCTCTACCCTCTATACTTCCGGCTGCTACTGCTTCAGGTGCCTCCTCGGCATCCCTCCGAGCGTGCGTACCCTCTGTGGTGCACTGTTCTCCCACAGGCACGCGCTGAAATGTGGCGGTCGTCCATTCCAGGCGTTAGATGAAACGCAGGACGGAGAGGACGCCCCCCCTTCAGAGTCCCAGGCGAGCAGCGTCTTCCCTCCTCCGTGTCCTCCTTCCTCGTCCCCTCCTCCTCCCCCTCCTCCTCCTCCCCCTCCTCCTCTCCCTCTCCCCCCTCCTCCTCTCCTCCTCCTCCTCTCATCCTCCTCCTATTCCTCCTCCCCTCCTCCTCCCCTCCTCCTGCTCCTCCTTCCTCTTCCAATCTCGCCCTCCTCCTCCTCCTCCTCCTCCTCCTTCCTCTTCCTATCTCGCCCTCCTCCTCCTCCTCCTCCTCCTTCCGCCCTCGTCCTCCTCCCTCGTCCTCCTCCCTCGTTCCTCCGCCTCACTCCTCCTCTTACCTTGTGCTCCTCCATACGCCATCCCCGCCGAGGCGGGGCCGGGCACGCTGCAGAAGCTGCTGATGAGCCTCCCGGAGATCCCCAGGCGGCCTCTGACCGGGGGGCATCCGGGAGGGGCGGGGAGAGGAGACGGAGAGGGGGGGGAAGGCAAGGGGAGGACGCGGAGGGAGCAGGAGGAGCAACAACAGCGGGAAGGGGAGGATGCATAAGCGGAGGAGGAGGAGGAGGAGGAGGAGGAGGAGGCATAAGCGGAGGAGGAGGAGGAGGAGGAGGAGGAGGAGGAGTCCCGTTCGAGAAAAATGAAGGGCGCCGTCATGCATGTTGGAGGGTTCACTCGGGGAGGTATGCTGGCATGCACCGCGCATCTTCGCAGCTCAGCGGGTCTGTCGCCTGCCAGCCAGGACACCTCGTGCCGACCCGGAGCGGCCCTCGAGATGGCGAGCCTCCCATGCGCTGTGATGGGAGATCTCAGCATGGAGCCCGCTCCCCGTGCCCACGCCTCGTGGGCAGATGCAGTCGACGGCAGGATGCTGCACACCGAGTCTGGCACGTGCGGCGCGCCCGCCCATCGCGTGATCGACTGTCTTGTCGTGTGCAGAGGGGGGGCGGGGGGCTGGTGCAGCAGTGGTTTCGCCGTTGCTCGACGTGCCGCTTGCTCCCCACACCGCCATCCGGATGAAGCTGCCCGCCGTGGAGGATCTCCCCATGGTCAGGATGGCTGCGGCTTCCCGAGGGCAGCCCCGCGAGATGCCCGTTGGATGCCGCCCTGCTCCCAGCAAGGCCCGCTGGGAGATTGCGGGTGCCGCGGTGGAAAACGCTGAACTCAGGAAGTCTTGGGAGTTTTTTTTTTCCTGCTGCCCGAGTGGATTGGCTTGAGATATTTCAGATACCCTCAGAGCTGGCCACGCCGTATATGGGAAGGGGAGGGAACATCTAGGTTGGGTGGCACAAACCTGCTAAGCCAGCGCCCGTTCCTTTTTCTAGGCTGTCGCCTAAAGCGGGTTGGTGGAGGACTCTCGTGGTTATCTGCAAGGCTCTCACGAAGCCCATCACGCATGCTCAGGATCGGGAGGTTCGATGTCCATGCTCTCCAATGATCCCCTGGTGCTCCTGATCGTAGCCTCGCGCTGGTGCTCCTGAAGGCCGTCGATCACGTTATGAAGTGCGCTCGTTATGAAGTGCGAGTCTCGCGTCTTCGATTTTTCCGCCACCGTCGCCAGCGAACATGCGGAGCGCCTGCACAAGCAGGCAGCGCAGCTCAAGATCGCCAGCTGGGACAGATGTGTCAAAAACCACACTGTCAGCGCTGCCGCCACCCTGTTGAAATGTGTGCAGCTGCCAGACTCGTGGCAGCCCTCCACCCTCGACCCGTTCACCCTCCGTCCTTGCACCGGTATGGGGGAGATGGACGTGCTTGAGAAAAAGTGGAGTCAGTTCGAACAGGCCCCGATCGAGTGGCCTCGGGACTTCGGTTGCTGGCCTGGCCCCCCCACGCTGGAAGAGATAACGAAGGTGTCGATGCCCTTTCCGTTCGGCAATGGTTTCGGGTACGGCCAGCATCCCGCCTAGGATGTTGTTTCTTCTTCTTCTTCTTCCAGCCAGGGCCGTCAGCCTCCTCTGCGCCATCATCGCCGGCATCGGGGAGCAGGCGAACTGACCCCCCCCTCACCATCAAGAGAGTGCTCATACTTACACGCCTGGGGGGAGCTCTCGCCCGCAAGGATTGCTACCGTGTGCCCTTCGTGTGCAGAACGGGCTGCGTCGGCACATCACCTCAGAGTGGCAAGCTCGTAATCTCCAAGCTTGTGGTGGGGCACTCGAGGCGAGAGTGCCGACATGTGAAGCGTACATTCAAGCTAGAGTCGTCCGCTACGCTGCTTCCAGATTTACAGAAGGCGTCCGAGCTCATAAAGCATCACCAGCTCATCGAGGCGGCGCAGCGCTCAGGCTGTCCGCTGTGGCAACCGAAGCTGTTTGTACTTTCATAACGATTGCCGCGTCTGCTAGATCTCCAGGGTACCGTAACTACATACACCAATGCTGTAGCCATTATTCGTATGTATTCGATTTTGCCAGGATGATATTTCAATGTATTATGGTTATGGCTGGCCGCTAGACTTAGTGCAACGTGAGTCCCATGCCGTGTGTGTGTGTGTGTCATTCGTCGTCGATGATTTCACCTTGCAGGGATCTGGTGAGCATGCCAGAGCTGTTCGAGATCTTGCTGGCACGTGAGTTTCGTTGCAGGACCAGCCCGATGCTTCTGGCCGTCGCCTGGCGCTAGACAGGGCCAGGATCTTAGCCAGCATCGCGCGTCTGCGCGAACAGTTTCCGCAGCGTCTCGTTTCGCTGCGAGCCCGAGGAGTCCTGCATGAAGGGGATCTGGGGGTGGATTGCAGTTCCGGGAGGCTCCTTCGCAGGCGCGCTCGGGAGGCCCGTAAGAAGGCGGTCAAGAGCAAGCCCAGGAGGCTCAAGCATCTGCAAGGGGGTACTGCCAGGAGGAAAACGATGGCCATCATGGCCAGGCCCTCTCTGGATACTTGGGTGGCATTTGGGGCCCGTGTTGAGGGGCGCATGCCGCGTTCGCAAGCTGCTGCCGCACTCTGACCCGATCTGGAGGGCGCCGCCCGAGCCTGTGAGAACTTTTGTGCATGCGACCTGGGCCGGTCAGGTCCCCCAAGCGTGTTTTTGTTCAAGGCCTACACATGGTTCATGTCGAATGCTTCGAAAATTCATTGATTTTTCTTGGGGGTGGCAAGATCATTTCATTTCTGGCTGTTCTATCCTGGGCCTCTTCCTGGCCACTAGGGGGCCAGGAACAACTAGAAACGAGCACACTTAGAAACGAGCACGGTGAGAAATGAACGACGTGTACGTGCTGCCGCAGAAGCCGTGCAAGGCAGAGGCAGCATGCGACCGCTCGTGCGTGGGCCCTTCGGAGCCCTGTGTGCCTCTCTCGTGAGAGCTGGCGCGGTCTCGGAAGCCCCCCGCTCGTCTGGAGGCCCCCTCGTGGCGCCGGGGTCAAGCTCCTCCTCGTCCTCCTCCTCCTCCTCCTCGTCCTCCTCCTCCTCCTCCTCCTCCTCCGCCTCCTCCTCCTCCTCCTCGAGGTGGACGAGGTATGCCCCAGGGTCTTCATGCACTGTGCTTCGCACGCCACTCGGGACTGGATGCGTTTGCAGGTTTCGGAGCATCATGGAGCTTCTGAGTTTCGTGCGGGTTTCTGGAAGGAGCCCCACGTACACCTCCCAGGCACCAAGGGGCACCCCAGCTGGCACCAGCGCGGGTCCTTCAGGAGCGCCACCAATGGAGCTCAATTGCTTCAAGCTCGTCAGCATCGTCAAGTTTGGGCTGGCTCCCCCACCTGCCTCGCGTGCAAGAGTGCCCCCGGAACCCTCCTGCATCGCCGAGAGATCTGCAGGCCCATGCTAGAGGCAGTCGGAGAGCCGATCCCTGAAGCGCTCGTGCCCTTTTCTCAGGGTGCTGCAGGTACTTGTTTCATCCACGTCTTGCTGGATCGCGACCCTTCTCCCGATGCCCAAGGTCCCGCAGGGCCTCTGGCGGCTACCGACGGACCCTGACATTCACTGGTTCGGAGACCCGGATCTGCCCACAGGTGTCATTTGCTTCGATGGGTCTGTTTACTTTGATTACCTCCTAAGGGGCATCGCAGCTTGGGCAGCTGCAACGTTTGCAGATGATGAAGACGAGATCGTGCCTTGCATCGTCGGCCTGCTCCCGTCACCCACCCATTCGGGATATCGACGGAGCAGAATCGAGCGTGTTGCTCGCTGTCCTCGGCTTCGGAGTGCCTTCCGTAGTGCTGCACGCAGGCTCCGATTCCGCTTGGAAGGGCTACGTCGCCAGAGGACCTCAGGAAACCACCGCGCCGTCGTCGATTGGGGCTTGTTTTGTGGAGGCAGATCTGGGACGAGCTTGAAGACTGGGGAGGGCCCCCTGGGCTCAAGCAAGTCAAGGCCCACGTCACGGAGGCTATGGCGGAGGAGGGGAAGCATACGAGGAGGCAGGAGGAGGGGAGCAATGTTGCCGACCAGCCCGCTCGGAACTGGGCCAGCGACCCGCGGCCGCTACCTCGTGTGATGAAGCTCCTTGGTACGCAGAACTGTCTGGTATCGTTCGATGCCAGATGGACTGCCAGAGCTGGTGCGCCCATTGCTGACACTGGCCCGCTGCATGGACAGCGTGCTGTGCGATCAGACTCTTCCCTCCCTCTTGTCAAGCCCGCGCGGCCCACTCACCTCGCCCTGCGAGCCGCTGGGCCCGAGCAGCACACGGTTTCGTGTTGTGTGTTTAGTTGTGCCAGCCATGTTGCTTCTGGCTGCACCCACTGCGCCGCCTTCACCTCCATCCGCGTGGTGTCATGGGCGGGCGAGTGCAGGCCTTTCAGGCCCTCCCGAGCTGGGCGCCTCATTCTTGAGCGCCCCACGAGATGCGAATTCAGGTTGGGATCCCAGGTTTCCACCTGCTATGCTCTGCCTGTGGTGGACGAACGCTGTTCGCCTCGGTGCTGTGCCCAGGAAGAGGAGGTGGTGCAGGAAGGGGAGGAGTAGGAGAAGGAGTGGGAAGAGAATGGAAGGAGGGGGTGCGAAGGAATACTGGGGAGACGAGGAAGGGGGAGGACAATGAGAACACACGATGAGGAGGCGGATGAGTACGAGGAGGAGGAGGAGGGGGAGGAGGAGGAAGAGATGGGGGAGTAGGAAGAGGAGGAGGAAGAGAAAACGGAAGAGGAGGAGGAGGAGGAGGGGGATGATGATGATGATGTTGCGGTTGCTGCTGCTGATGATGATGATGATGATGATGCTGCTGCTGCTGCTGATGATGATGATGATGATGATGCTGCTGCTGCTGATGATGATGATGATGATGATGATGATGCTGCTGCTGCTGCTGATGATGGTGGTGGTGGTGGTGGTGGTGGTGAGGAGGAGGAGGAGGAGGAGGAGGAGTGGGACGAGAGTGTGGAGCAGCGGGGAGGAAGAGCGGGGAGGAGGGGAATGGGGCAGGAGGAGGAGGACGGAAGGAGAGGACGAGGAGGCTAGGCGGAGAAGAAGGACCCGTGTAAACCCACGGACCAGGTTTTAGTTGCATTGAGGGACGTGCTCCATTGTAGGACGACCGCCTGGAAACATCCCAATCCGCGCCAGAAACACCAGTCCTGGAACTTAACGCGGCGTATCAACATTGCTGCTGCGCCTCGGTGATCCTGAGCCGTGCCAAAACACCATTCCTGGGACATCAGCACCGTGAATCCATGTGGCTGTTGCGCCCTGACAATCCTACATCTCACCAACGCACCATCCCTGGCACGCTAGCTATACACATCCTTGACACTGGTGCAAACTCTTAAGGCGAATGCGCGCGATGCTGAGGCGAGAGCCATATGTTGAAAAGGAACCGCCCTCCATTCACGAAACGGCGTCAAACTTTTAAGACGAATGTGCGCGGCGTTGAAGGGGGGAGCCTCGTCGTGACCACCACCCGCCCCCCCCATCCGTGAAGCCGTTGTAGACTTTAAGACGGCTGGGCGCGCCGCTCAGGCGAGAGCCACATGTTCACCACTGGCCGCCCTTTTTTCTATTAACTTACTGCAAGCTGTTAGTGTGACTGAGCGCGGCGCTGTGGCGAGAGCCACATTTTGAACACGGCCCGCCCTCTATCCGTGAAGCTGGTGCCACTTCTTGAAGCGACTGTGCGCGGCGCTCAGGCGAGGGCCACGTTTTGAAAACGGCCCGCCCTCCAGCCGCGAAGCTGCTGCAACATTTCAAGTCTATGGGCCATAAAACGGTTCGTCTCGGGCGGAGTCCTTGGCCTGTCCTGCCGACGCGTCCCGTGGTGCGACAGGGGGGAGGTCGTTATCAGAAGAGAGAGATGGAGAACGAGGAGGACGGGACGGTGGAGGAGGGGGGGAGGAGCAAGAAGAAGATACGGAAGAGGAGGACGATGCTGATGATGACGATGGTGATGATGGTGATGCTGCTGCTGATTCCGGTGATTCTGCTGATGATTATGTTGATGGTGATGGTGATGATGTTGCTGATGATGCTGATGTTGATGCTGATGATGACGATGATGGTGAAGATGCTGATGATGATGCTGATGATGTTGATGATGCTGCTGCTGCTGCTGATGATGATGATGATGATGATGATGATGATGATGATGCTGATGATGATGATGATGATGATGATGATGATGATGATGATGAGCGTGATGCTTTGGATGATGAAGGTGCAGATGATGATGAGGAGGAGGAGGGGCAATATGAGGAGGATCTGAAGGAGACCGTGGAGTTGGATCAGGAGGATCAGACTGAGGAGGAATTGCGCAAGGAGGAGCATATGGACCAATGACGGGGAGGATGGAGAGTGGGAGGGGGAGGCCTGGGAGTACAGTAGGAGCAGGGGGATTTATACGACGATAAGGAAGGCGAGGAGGAGGAGGAGGAGTGTGCGAGGGAGGGGAGAAAGGGGAGAGGGGGTGGTGAGCACGAGGGGGAAGAGGGGATAGCTTCTGAACGTTGGAGGAAGCGGAGTAAGATCACGAGGAGGCGAGGAAGAGATGATGACGACAATCACGACGAAGATGACGACGAATATCAGGCGATCGCAAACATGGATCAAGGGGGCGTGGATTAGCGACGGGACCCGTTCACATGGGAAATCGCTAATTTCCGCCGCCGAACGAGGCGGCACCGGCCGCAGTTTGGGGAGGGCACCTTCCCCGATACACGTTTGCACGCCCCCGAGAGGAAGAGGTGATAACGACGATCACGACGGAAATGACGACGAATAGGCTGGTGGTGGTGGTGATGGTGTTGTTGCTGTTGCTGATGGTGATGACGATGCTGATGATGCTGATGCTGACGATGATGACGATGACGATGGAGATAATGATGATGCTGATGATGATGATGATGGTGATGGTGATGCTGATAGCGATGATGATGATGATGATGATGATGATGATGATGATGATGATGATGGTGGTGATGCGCTTGTTGATGATGATGATGATGATGATGATGATGATGATGACGTTGTTGTTGCGGTTGTTTGTGTTGGGGAGGGTTATGATGATGCTGGTACGGGTTATGGTAGCAATGATGGTCATCATGATGACGATGCTGATGATGATGATGCTGGTGATGGTGATGACGGTGCAGGGGATGTGGATGAGTATGATTATGATGTTGATGTTGTTGATGATGATGATGATGACGATGAGGATGACGATGCCGACGACGATGCTGACCATCTTGTACATGGCCTCTGTAGTGATGCCGAGGACGGTGATGTTGATTATGATGATGATGATAACAATAATAATAATAATAATAATGATGATGATGATGATGATGATGATGGTGATGATGATGATGTGGTTGATGATGATGATGCTGCTGATGATGATGGTGATGCTGATGATGGTGATGATGATGCTGGTGCTGATGCTGATGGTGATGCTTATGCCGATGATGAGTTTAGCGATGATGGCAAGTGTGCTGCTGATGCTGATGTTGCTGTTGATGAGGATGGCGGTGAACATGAATCTTCTTCGGGCGATGGTGATGAGGAGGAGTGGCGCCCCCAAGTTCCAGTGCAATCGCACCCCAAGTCGCCCCGCCGTGCGGAAGTGGCCTCGCACCTTGTTGCCGATTCCAGTCTCTTCTGCGGCTCTGATCTTACCCTTTCGCCCTTGCCCCCCTCCCCTTCCCCAACCGTTCTCCCCAGCCCCTCCTGCTCTCCCGCCCCTCCTCCCCCCTCCTTCCCCTCCACCTCCCCCTCCAAGTGCCTCCCTTCTTGCTCGTGTTGGGCTGAACGCTCGCGACCACGGTGCTTCCAGGGTGGTGACACCAGAAAGCTGGGCCCACTAACGGGTGTTAAGGTGCCCCAGAGCCATCGTTACGGGTCTTGCTGATGTAGTTCTTGTGGCGACTGCTGTGCCATCGCCGAGAACCCCCATTCCCCTAAGATGTTTGGGGCAGTGACTCCTCATGACAGCGGAATGAGAAGGGGAGTTAGTAGGTGGGGGAGGAGGAAGAGAAGAGAAGATGAGGACCAGGATGGGGAAGCGCCTCCCGGCCGTCTGGAAGTGTCAGCCATCTTTGGGGTGGGAACGGTTGGAGGGGCA
>CAUYUJ010014481.1:21260-58760 GCA_963575745.1 Prorocentrum cordatum
GCCACTTTCGAGGGCTGCTGGTGGGTCCTGCGGAGTGAGGCACCGCGCGGATCTGAGCGGGACCTCCCCGTCCCTCCTCAGGGGCTGCGACCTGCGAAATTGTCGCCACTTTCGAGGGCTGCTGGTGGGTGGGTCCTGCGGAGTGAGGCACCGCGCGGATCTGAGCGGGACCTCGCCGTCCCTGGGGGGCTGCGATCTGCGAAACTGTCGCCACTTTCGAGGGCTGCTGGTGGGTCCTGCTGAGTGAGACACTGCGCAGATCTGAGCGGGACCTCGCCGTCCCTGGGGGGCTGCGATCTGCGAAACTGTGTCGCCACGTTCGAGGGCTGCTGGTAGGTCCTGCGGGGTGAGGCACCGCGCGGATCTGAGCGGGGTCTCGCCGTCCCTGGGGGGCTGCGATCTGCGAAGCTGTCGCCACTTTCGAGGGCTGCTGGTGGGTCCTGCGGGGTGAGGCACCGCGCGGATCTGAGCGGGACCTCGCCGTTCCTGGGGTGCTGCGATCTGCGAAGTTGTCGCCACTTTCGAGGGCTGCTGGTGGGTCCTGCGGAGTGAGGCACCGCGCGGATCCGAGCGGGGTCTCGCCGTCCCTGGGGGGCTGCGATCTGCGAAACTGTCGCCATTTTCGAGGGCTGCTGGTGGGTCCTGGGGAGTGAGGCGCCGCGCGGATCTGAGCGGGGCCTCGCCGTCCCTGGGGGGCTGCGATCTGAGAAATTGTCGTCACTTTTGAAGGCTGCTGGTGGGTCCAGCGGAGTGGGGCACCCCGCGGATCTGAGCGGGACCTCGCCGTCCCTGGGGGTTGCGATATGCGAAGCTGTCGCCACTTTCGAGGGCTGCTGGTGGGTCCTGCGGAGTGAGGCACCGCGCGGATCTGAGCGGGGTCTCGCCGTCCCTGGGGGGCTGCGATCTGCGAAACTGTCGCCACTTTCGAGGGCTGCTGGTGGGTCCTGCGGAGTGAGGCGCCGCGAGGATCTGAGCGGGGCCTCGCCGTCCCTGGGGGGTTGTGATCTGCGAAACTGTTGCCACTTTCGAGGGCTGCTGGCGGGTCCTGCGGGGTGGGGCACCTCGCAGATTGGAGCGGGGTCTCGCCGTCCCTGGGGGGCTGCGATCTGCGAAGTTGTCGCCACTTTCGAGGGCTGCTGGTGGGTCCTGCGGGGTGAGACACTGCGCAGATCTGAGCGGGACCTCGCCGTCCCTGGGGGGCTGCGATCTGCGAAACTGTCGCCACGTTCGAGGGCTGCTGGTGGGTCCTGCGGGGTGAGGCGCCACGCTGATCGGAGCGGGACCTCGCCGTCCCTGGGGGGCTGCGATCTGAGAAATTGTCGCCACTTTCGAAGGCTGCTGGTGGGTCCTGCGGGGTGAGGCACCGCGCAGATCTGAGCGGGACCTCGCCGTCCCTGGGGGGCTGCGATCTGCGAAACTGTCGCCACTTTCGAGGGTTGCTGGTGGGTCCTGCGGGGTGAGGCACCGCGCAGATCTGAGCGGGACCTCGCCGTCCCTGGGGGGGCCGCGATCTGCGAAACTGTCGCCACTTTCGAAGGCTGCTGGTGGGTCCAGCGGAGTGAGGCACCGCGCAGACCAGAGCGGGACCTCGCCGTGCTTGGGGGGCTGCGATCTGCGAAACTGTCGCCATTTTCGAGGGCTGCTGGTGGGTCCAGCGGAGTGAGGCACCGTGCTGATCTGAGCGGGACCTTGTCGTCCTTGAGGGGCTGCGATCTGCGAAATTGTCGCCACTTTCGAGGGCTGCTGGTGGGTCCTGCGGAGTGAGGCACCGTGCAGATCTGAGCGGGACCTCCCCGTGCCTGGGGGGCTGCGATCTGCGAAGTTGTCGCCACTTTCGAGGGCTGATTTTGGGTCCAGCGGAGTAGGGCACCGCGCGGATCTGAGCGGGGCCTCGCCGTCCTTGGAGGGCTGCGATGTGCGAAACCGTCGCAACTTTCGAACGCTGGTGGCGGGTTCAGCGGAGCGAGGCACAAGGCAGATCTGAGCGAGACATCGCAATCCTTGGGGGGCTGCGGGCCTCACGAATGCCGTTCGCAGCAGTATATGCGCCCCTGCCACGTCATCACCTCCGTATAACGTCTCCCAAGCTACTCATGCCCCGCATTGCACAGGGGTTGGGTACGTCGCCAGGGTATTTTTTGTTTGAGATCGTGAGTGGACGATGTGCTGCGCATTGTTGGCTGTTTTGGAGTATGTTCGGGGGTATTTGTTTGATTTGTCGTCCCAAATCCGCCTGCAGGGGGACGTGCCCGACCTAGTGCTTGTGTGCTTTCCCTCCCCAGTTGCGGGAAGCAGCGTCGGCACAGCCCCCGCTGCTCACCAGCCTGGAACATATCCTTATCCCTATGATTGGCATCGCCTCATCTCGATGCCGATCTTAGGGATTCCCTCCGTTTCTGAGGGCGCATCCCTAAGATTGTCGTCGACTTTTGGCTTGTCAATCTTAGGGATAGGGATACGTTCGAGGCTGGCTAGCTGCGGAAGTGCAGCGTCCGCGAAGCAGTTTGGCCCGCGGTGCCGCGGCTGCTCGCCTGCCGCCCTCGGCATCTTGGGCCGCAGTGGGGCAGCGGATCGGGCGGCGTCCCTGCCAGATCAGGCCACTGGAATCAGTAGAGCATTAGGGTTGAGTCGGGCACGCCCCCCTACAGGAGGAATCTCAAAAAGTAGTAAAAGAAAGTAAAACGTAGTATGGGAACCATTGCTTGAGATTGTTGGATTCGTTTCCCCAAGCAGGGCTTGCCTCTGTAGGGGTCCTACCGGATTCACATGGCTAGGTTGGCCTTGGCGCCGATTTCGGCGGCACGCCCAGGTGCCAAGGTGCCTGGGTGCCTTATAGCCTTATAGGCCTATAGCTCTATAGCCCTATAGCCTTATAGCCTTATAGCCCTATAGCTCTATAGCTATATAGCCCTATAGCCCTATAGCCCTATAGCCTTATAGCCCTATAGCCCTATAGCCTTATAGCCCTGTAGCCCTATAGCCCCATAGCTCTATAGCCCTAAAACTTACCCCAGTGCGACCCGACCTAGAAGTTGGAGCCCCTAGGAAAACAGCATTCGTTGCTATGCTATGCTATGCTATGCCATGCTATGCTGCGCAATGCTATGCTATGCTATGCTATGCTATGCTGTGCTGCGCTATGCTATGCTATGCTAAGCTATGGTATGTCATGCTGCACTGTGCTATGCTAAGCCATGCAAAGCTATGCTATGCGATGCTATGCTAAGCTGCGCTATGCTTTGCTATGATATGGTTTGCTGCGCTGTGCAATGCTATGTCATGCTATGCCGCGCTATGCTATGCTATGCCGCGCTATGCTATGCTATGCTGGGCTATGTTATGGTATGCTATGCTGCGCTATGCTATGCTATGCTATGCTATGCTATGCTATGCTGCGCTATGCTATGCTATGCGGGGCAATGCTATGATATGCTGTGCTGCGCTATGCTATGCTGCGCTATGCTATGCTATGCTGTGCTCTGCTATGCTAAGGCTCAGCGAAGCTAATATGCAGGTAATCTAAACTAAGATAAACCTGAGCTAAGATGAAGCTAAGCTAAGCCAATATGAAATAAGCTAAGCTAAGATGAGATAAGCAACGCTAAGCTAAGGGGACGTAACTGGGGGAACCGCAGGGCGGATACTTGGGGAACCGCCCGGGGCGGTGTGCACTGGCCGGCCCCTTTAAGAAAGAGAGTAAGAACCCTCTAGGCAGAGCCTAGGTAGGGAACAAGCTAAGCTAAGATGAGATAAGCAACGCTAAGCTAAGGGAACGTAACTGGGGGAACCGCGGGGCGGATACCGGGGGAACCGCCCGGGGCGATTTACACTGCCAGGCCCCTTTAAGATAGAGAGTAAGAACCCTTCTAGGCAGAGCCTAGGTAGGGAATATTAGGATTGGGTTTTTTCTCCGGTATCGTTTAATTTTTCCGCCAAAATCCCCCTGTAGGGGGACATGCCCGACCTAACATTCGAGGGCTTCCCTAACGAACAAGTTCACCCATACATTCAGCAACAGGGCACGTGTTCTGTGTCGCTACCAGCAACTGTCCAGTTCGTAGCGTCTGGCTCATAGCGGACTGGCACTTAAAATGAGTATTTGCCCCTATCTTGAGCCAGATGGCTTTCGCCGCTGAGTTGTATACACCAGGACCCTCCAGGAGGAGAGGGAATGAGCATAACAAAGAGCAGGAGTAGGAGGGATGCAAAAGGAGGAGGAGGATAAGGGGGAGGGGCAGGATGAGGCATGGGCCGAGGAAGGCTGATTATACTTGCCAGTTGTCGCTATCTCGAGTAGCCCTTGGAGATATCGAGCGCACTTGGGATCTAGCTTTCACGTGCATATGCGTATCGATACGAGAAGGTGGATAGGACGTTGAGGATGAATCAGAGGAAGACCTCTACATACATGAGGATATAGACGAGGAGCTTAGTGAGAGGGGGTCGAGAGGTTGGCGAATGGAGGGAGGAGTTGAGGGATGATGGCGACAAAGACGACGACGATGATGATGCTGATACTGATTATGGTGATGATGTTGCTGCTGATGATGATGGTACTGACGACCATGATCATGCTGATGATGCTGCTGCTGATCATGCGTTTGATAATTTGTGATGGCGATGCTGGTGGTGATGATGGTGCTGATGAGCACGATGATGACGATGATGATGATGCTATTCATGATATTGTGGATAATGATGATTACGATGACGTGGGTGATGAGGGTGATGCTAATATTGAGGATGGTGATGGAACGGTTGCTGATGATGCTGATGATGATTATGCTTGTCGTTGTGATGCTGACGGTGTTGATGTTGATGATGATGGTGGTGGTGATGGTGATTGTGATGATGATGATGGTGATGCCAATGATAACGATGATGATGTTGATGATACTGGTGATGATGCTAATGCTGATAATGATGATGATGATCATCATGATCAAGGCGATGATGAGGATGATGGTGATGATTTTGTCTAATGCTGATGATGATGCTGATGATGACGATGATGACGATGACGGTAATGATGGTGATATGATGATGATGTTGATGATGGTATGATGATGATGATGATGATGATGATGATGATGATGATGATGATGATGATGATGATGATGATGATGATGATGACTGTGATGAGTGATGAGTCTGATGAATATGATGAGTGTGATGATGCTGATGATGATGATGATGATGGTGATGATGATGCTGACGCTGAGACGATTGTGGCGCGATTGGCGATTACCATGGTTTTGATAATGGAGACGATGTCGTCAATGATGATGGCAGTGATCACAATGCTGCTAGGGGGAGAAGATAATGTAAGTGAAGTACCCGAACTCTGGAGTCACCTCACAATATGAAGGATTAGCCACCAGCATCCCGAACCACGCCAGACGGTTCGTGGTCGAGAGGATGTAGCCTTGTGCTAGGGCACGGGCTCATGATAACCAGCGCCATCTCCACGGCAGCGGTCAGCATGGCGGTACGTGTCAAGGATGTCGGCGCACAGTTGAAGGTAACCCAGCCAGAATTCGCCAACCCCCGCGGTTCGGTGTTCCACCAATCAGAGGGCAGACCATATCTGCGAGCGATGTTCTCGCGGTCGTAGAAGTAGTGGGGGCACTCAGCTCACGAGTGTCTGAAGCTAGGAGCCGGCTGCCCACAGTACAAGCAGCCCTTCCCAGAAGCTCTTCTGGTCCCCGACGACACCGCAACCGATCGGTAGATGCACACGATCTTCTTGTCGGCAGCGGAGAGCCTATCGTAGAAACGCTTGTATACTTTGCTCGACTCAGCATCGATATCCACGTCCAGGCTATCCTCTGCTTCGAACCGCTTGTCATTGACCTGCATCAAACACCGCACTCGGGCCACACAGCGGAGGAGGTGCTCGATCTTCTTCTCATGGCGTGGGTAGCCTGGCCTATGGGTCCAAAACCTCCTCTGGGCGTCGACCACGGGCTCAAGCAACTTACACACACGGTGATCATCATCAGCACTGACTTCGAGTCGGCACCTTCGCTGATCAGCACAGGACACAATAGTAAGCCCCAGCGCTTGGGCATGCGTAGACAGGGAATGCTCCAGGAACGTCGACCAGACAAGCTCCTCCTGCGCAATCGAAGGCCTGCAGTGCACCAGACAAGCACGGATGAAGGTGAACATGTTGCGCCCACCAGCGGCCAAAACACCACCACGTTGAGGAGAGCTCCTCGCCACGGCCCTGAACAGGGCCTCGCACGTCGTGGTCGGTGGTGGTGATGCCGATGCTGATGCTCAGTCGGTCCTCAGCAGCAGGAGGAGGTCGCATCATGTTGTCCCCCGCCTCCGTGCTGCTCTCCCCCGCCTCCGGGTGCACCCCCTTCCCGACCGGCTGCCAGCGGCCCACGTCTGAGTCAGGAGGGAGACAAAACACAGGCACGAATCATCGTCGGCTCCAGGGAAGATGTGGAACACACGGGACGTGGAAGGGGAGAAGGCGAAAGATCCACAGATCTTGGAAAATGCAGGGGATCCTGGGATCTGTGTCTTTTTAGTATCAGGAGGGGAAAAAACACACAGACAATTAATCGTCGATCCCCAGGAAAATATGCGAAAATATGGGAAGTGTGGGGGAAGACGAAAAGCAAACAAAATTGGAAAAAAATATGGAATCCTTTTGTTTGTGTGTATTTATTTGTGTGTCCCAGGGCCCCTCTATAGTAGTGTGTCCCTGGGCCCCTTTACAAAAACGCATCCGCCCGTCGAACTCCCGCCTGGCTGGGGGCTTCGCTCACGGACCCGTGGGGCAGATCTGCCCTCGGCAGCAGCAGGCCGCCGCGGCAGCGGGCCCCCTCCTCTCGGCGCCTCCCGCTCCTCCTCCTCCTCCGCGCTCCGCTCGCGGGCGTCGGTGGGCGGCTCGATGGAGGACCGGTCCATCGAGGCATCGAGGATGGATCCTCGATCGGTCGCGAGGGATCGAGGACCGATCCCCGATCGGACTTTGGAGGATCGGAGATCGAGGGATCGAGGCCGCTCGAGGGCTCGCGCCTCAGCGGCGCGCACTGCCCGCGCGCCCATTGTCCGCCCCGGCGGGGCCAGGGCGCCGGCGGCGGTGTGGCAGGGAAGGCCCCCCCTTCGGGTGCTCCATCTTTCGGCGGCGCCGGCGCTTCCAAAGATGGGGGCCTCAGGGATCGGCGGAGGAGGAGGAGGAGGAGGAGGAGGAGGAGGAGAAGGAGGAGGAGGAGGAGGAGCAGGAGCAGGAGGAAGAGGAGGAGCGGGAGCAGGAGCAGGAGCAGGAGGAGGAGGAGGAGGAGCAGCAGGAGGAGGAGGAGGAGGAGGGACTGGGCTTCAAAGATGGAGGCCTCAGGTCCTCCTTCTCCTCCTCCCTCTCCTCCCTCCTCCTCCTCCTCCTCCTCCTCCTCTCCTCCTCCTCCTCCTCCTCCTCCTCCTCCTCCTCCTCCTCCTCTGTGGCGCGCCGGCGGTTCGATGATGGGCGCCGGCGGTTCAAAGATGGGGGCCCTGAGGACGAGGGGCCTCAAGCGATGCAGCTTACAGTCGAGGCGTTGACCTAAGGAACCCTAGATAAGGAACGAGGTCCCTATTTTCCATAAGTTGGACTTCGATTTCGTATCGAAAACCTAAGGAACATCCAGGGCAAGCTGCGAAACAATTAAGGAACACGGAGCCCCTCCCCAACGAAAAGGGTTCCTTCTTCAGGGCCCCGACTGTACAGGCAGGGGAAGGTTTTTCTGCTTTCGGATTTCCGGCCCTCTGCTGGGAATTCGAAAGCATCGGAGAGCTGGATTCCATAGCCAGTGTGGCTTGAGCTGGCGCTCTTTGGACTCCAGCACGCCATCGCTTCCAAGCGAGTCTTAGTGGCGCCTGCGCCGTTGCAGCCGACATGGGTGTGGACGTGGAATTGACAATGGTGGTAGTGCACGTCCAGGCGAGCCCAGAGCATTGCAGGACCCTGCCGAGTTCCGCCAGGAACGCAGAGCAACTGTCACTGATTCTGATCTCTGCGAAGACACCCGACGCAACAATGAATTAGTCCGGATGTAAGTTCCGCGAAGACACGATACAGCAATCGAATGGAACTGCGCACGGCGGCAGCAAAGCACTCTCACAACCAGAGCGTGCGGGACACGTCGATTCGGCGCCTTGTGTCGCCCTGTTTGCCATGGGTGCCCCATCCCTCCGGGCGGCATGGTTGAACCGCCGGGCGCTCGCGCGCAAAAAAAAAAGCAAAACAACAAAAAAAGCTGTTTGCCGCGGCGCCAGCCTGGCGTGGTTATTTTTGCTTTGAGGTCTCGCACGGTGCTCTGTTTACGACGCAACCAGCCCAGTTCTCCATGTCTGATCAACGCCACAACAACAAATCGCGCACAAGGACTGCATGCTCTCAGCGCGGTCTCCTCTCCCCACGCTCCCCCTCCGCCACCAGGCGCGTCTGCTTCAGTGCCTGGGTTCGCCTCGGAAGCGCTCCGTCGCCGCAGTCCAGAACAGTTTGCACCGACGAGGGCGCCGCCTCTATTGGTGGTCGGCGGTCGCTCGGGTCGGCGCTCGTCGGCTCGTGGCGCGAGCCGCGCTCCCGTCGGAGCTGCGCGTGGGCGCCGCTCGGGGTCGGCCGCTCGTCGGGGCCGCGCGGGCGCGCCGCTCGGGGCCGTGCCGCCGCTCGGGTCGAGGGCGCCCCGCGCTCGTCGGAGCCACGTGCGGCTTGGGTGGGGTCTTCGAGCCGGGGTGGTGCTTCCCGCGCGGTCCGCGCGCCCTCCTCGTGGCCACGACGGGGTCCCTCTCGAACTTCAGACTTCAGACCGGGGGGGGGGCTCAGGACTCGGGGTCGAGGAGCGCGCGCTGGCGCTCCCTTCTCCTGGCCACGGAGGGAGTCCCCACGGAGCTCCGAGGAGGCTGGATCCAGGCTCCTCCTCCTCCTCCTCCTCCTCCTCCTCCTCCTCCTCCTCGTCGAGTCTTGCTGCCCAGCGCACCTCGCGTTCTTGGGGCCTCCCCGGGTGGCTTCGCGGCCGGACCCCCCCAGAGTTCCGGCCACAGCACGCCACAGGACGGGTCCAGGGATCGGTGTTCGACCCCCGGGGGACGCAGACCCAGCCCTCCCCCCACCCTGACTCCAGATCCGCCCTACTTTGGCTTTTTTGTCCAACTTACAATCGCGTCTGAAATCCACCTACAAGAAGCCGAAAAAGTAGGGCGGAAATGTCTGCACCCAACATAAGATAGGGCGGAAATCCACAGAAGTAGGGCGGAAGCAGCAACAGAAAAGTAGGGCGGAAATTGGCATCAGCGGGGCTTGAAAAGTAAGGCGGAAATTCCAAGCCCTACTTACGAATTCCCCCAAATTAGGGCGGATGCGGAGTCAGGACAGTCCCTCTCTGTCCCGGCCTCTTCGTCGTCGGCCTCGTCCTCTGTCCTCCTCTCTCCGCCTCTCTGCTCCTCTCTCCTCCTGCGCCTCGCGGCTCGGGCCCCGGACTGCGTTGCACTCCTGTTGCCCAGGAAAGGTTGTCCAGCGAGGCCGTCGGCGCCGTCGTCCCTTCGCAGAGAGCGGCCTGATGTTCAAATCGTTCAGATCCAGGAGGAAGCTGAATGAGGACACGCAGGCGTTCCTCGGGGATGGCGCAATCGACCCGAAGGTGCAGGAGGCCCTGCTGTCCAACCCGCGGGTGCAGGAGGCGATGAAGAAATCTGGCGAGCAGGCGCTCAGCAACCCAGCGGTCCAGGAGGAGATCGCCGAGGTGGCCAAGGAGAATTTGACCGCAGAGAACGCGGCAAAGATCGCCAACGCCTGCAAGGAGTGGGCGCAGGATCCCGAAGTCCGAGCAAAGGCTAGGCACTACGCAGGCATGGCCATGGAGTGCGCCGGCCAAGCTGGGCAGGGCATCGTAGGCTGCATCGAGCAGGGGCCTGACGGCGTGCGGTACCTGTGCTCCATGGCTTCCTTATTCAGCATCGGGTTCGCGGTTTATGCCACGTGCCTCCAAGTTCTCAGGCTGAATCTCTTGTTCGCTTTCATGGGCGGTTTCCAAATCTTGTTCGCCTTTACGACTTTTGTCTTCGAGGCGAAGCCAGAGCATATCGAAAAATACAGTTTGAACAAATATCAGGACATGCTGATGGAATATGCTAAGTTCATCTCCACCGTATTGGGTCGCGGGTTCTTCTACATCTACCAGGGCATGCTGTGGTTCATCACGGTCGGCGCCCATGACTTTGCGGACTGGATCGACTTGTTCAACCTGGCCTCCATCTTCCTCGGAGTCTTTCTCCTGGTCATGGGCGGGCTCCACGTTGCCATGCACCACGGCGTCATGCCGCAGGAGGTTGTGGTCAAGGTCAGGGAGGCAGCGGCCCAGGTCACGGGGTCCTCCGGCTACCAGAAAGTGGAGACCGAATCCCCTTGAGGAGGCCTCGCGAACGCTGGCGACGTGGGTGAGCGCCACAGCCCCACAGCGCACTGGCCGCGGCCACTTCTCGTCCTCTTCCGTGCAGCACGTGGCAGGAGCGCTGGCCTGCAGACGCCACGCCATGCGCACCAGCACATGTGCGCGCGGGCTCCGTATCTTTGTGTCTGTGGCTCTGAGCTGTTTGCGGATGCGCCCTCTAAGACGAGGGTTCAACCGACGTTGGCTTTTCCACCTCCCTCCCCGCGCGCGCTCCCGCGCGCGCCTACGGTTGCCGTGGTAGAGGTTTACAGTTGTGGGCAGGGGGCTTTCAAAGAGGGCCTCAAGTAGTTAGTTGGTCTGTGTGCTGCTCTCTTGGGCTGTCCAGAAGGTTGATGGCGCGTGTCGGGCCAGATGCTGAAGAACAGAGATTCGCATCATATAGAATCTGGTTCGTCTTCCTCGCAGTCCGTCTCGCTACTGATCTCTCGCATCAGCTCACCATCACCACCATTCTCATCATCGTGATCATCATGCTAATACGAATCAGCATCCTAATCATACTCATCCTGCTCACCATCGCATCATCATTATCACCATCAGCATCGTCGTCATTAACATAATCAGCATTATCACCAGTATCATCAGCACCATCATCATCATCATCATCATCCTCATCATCATTATCATCACCATCATTGTCATCATCATCACCATCATCATCACACAACCAGCAGCATCATCTCCATCACCATCAGCATTATCGCCATCATAAACATGATCACCATATTCATCTTCACCATCACCACCATCACCACCATCACCATCAACATCATCATAATCACCACCATCACCATCACCACCACCATCCCCAGCATCAGCATCAGCATCAGCATCATCAGCATCATTATCATCATCATTATCACTATGAGCATCATCATTGTTAGTATCGTCGGCAGTTGCCTGCTATCGAACGTTGTGTTGCCCTTTCAGCTTTCTCCCGCGGCTCTTTTTGGGCTCCGTCCAAAAAACGCCCAAACTTTACGCGCACCAAAGGCGGAGACGCCAAGGAGGAAATGCCCTATGCACCGCGGGAACGCGCTACAGATGACAAAACCCAGATTGGGACTTGCCCACTGCTAACCCTGAAGGGTTTCTGATTGTCACTTGCCAGATCAAGTACGCGGGGCTCAGAAGAAACAAAACCGAATAAGAACGCCAGTGGATGCACCGTGTCCTTCGTGGGATACCACCGATGAAGTTGATCAAGGAGGGTGCGCCGTTGCTTCGAGCAAACAAGCGCGCCCTGCCCAACCAAGACGAGCTTATCCTGATGAGCCAGTGGTTCTCACGAGTTTTCCGTCACAGGCAAGGGCCGGTTCAACGATGACTCTCTCAATTCGGTCACGACCTATGACATTGTTGATGGCTGGGCCCCCGTGGACGACATACTTGCACGCCAAGGCGGGGGCAGGGAGCGCAGCGCAGTCATGAAGCACATGGGCCACCCGAGAAGGACATGGACTACATCGCCCTGGTGCCCGTGCTGGTGGCTGAAATTGTGGATCGTTCCTGTGTCCAGAAAGGCCGGCTGGAGCTTAGGGAACGCGAGATCTCTCTATATCCGTGCCACCAACGGCCACAGTCGGCCAGGCATTGGGCTTCGAAAACCTTGGCCGTCCTGTCACCGACACCCCCCGACGTCATGTACATCGTTCACGGCACCAACTTCGAGCAGTTGCTGGCCGTCCCCCAGATTGGCCCGTCACGCCGTACGGAGGACAATCCCCAGTTTCTACGCGGCTGCCCCTATCTTCCAGGGTGCCGTCGCATCCAGAGTTGCTGTTGCAAGGGTGCTGAATGTGCAATATTCGTTTCTTTACCACGCATGCTACGTGAACGGGTGAACGTGTGGAGATCAGTGGATGATATATTGCTGACCTCGGGGAGCAACAACAGCCGCCTCGCACCTTGCTTCGCGGTGCAAGCGGTTGCCCTGGTGGGACCGTACCAGAATCAAGTACGGCACAAACCATTCTATTTCGACATCATGTATCAACGCCAGGATTCGATCAGTGAGGATGAGCTGGACCAAGCTTGGCATATCCCAGGAATGCCATTCGGCCTGGGTGCCGTCACGCCTCGCGGCACCCTGGGGGCCACGTCAATCTGCATGACCAACGGGCCCAGCGGAGATGCTGCAAACCTCACTTCGGAGACACAACGCGACCACGGGTCGGCAATGTCATGGCGGATCCCCACCCCTGCACCAGGGGGGCCCGTGACACAATCAGCCATCGATGCTGCAGTGGCGCAGCTTGCCCACTTCGGTCCATGGGCAGCGGCCGCCATCCTCCAGAACACCGTGCGCTCAGCTGGCCACTAGGCAGCCCCGAGGCGGCCAGCAAGCGCTGCCGTCTCCGCTCGGTTCGAACCGATTGAGCTAGGCTCGCGGGCAAGCCAGCATATCCCTGGTACGCCTTTCGCCACGCTACCAGACCAGGCAGGGGGCAACAACGGAATATTTGCACCAGAGACTCCAGCAGTTTCGGCAGGAGTCCTGACTTAGGCGCAGCACTCCACGACATGACGCCCATGGCGCCTCCTCCTTGCAACGCCCCTGCAGCGCCAACTGCATCCAACCAACCGGCCCGGGAACGGGCATGAGGAGTCAGCGCAGTGCGACGCCCGCTACCAGCGGCAACGCCCTATCCAGAAACAGCATGAAGAGGGCATCCAACAGATGAGGGCCCTCAGGATCGACGTGGCGGGCAGGCTCGAGCGGTGGGTCGGCGATTGGGCTCCGCCTTATGCGTGGAGCCCCAGCCCGAGCCCAAACCCCACGGCCGCAGGCAGGTCCCAATGCGCGCCAGGCTTCGGCATGCGCCCGAGGCTGACCGGTTCCCCCCTGGCGATCCAGATCCACCTCCGATGGGTGCGCCGATGTTCCGCCAGCACTTCCACCAGGTGAACGGGCGGGAACGCGCGGGGCGAACCATTCCGTCCATCAGATACACCGCGGGAGACCCCTGAACAATCCCACCAGCTGTCAGCTATGTGCGTGGTGGACTCTGCACTTCGCCCCCGCGTGTCCTACCCGTCGACGCCGCTGTTGCCGGGGGCGCGCATGCATGAGACAGGTTCTTCAGTTGCCGCACCTAGAGGTCCGATTGCTGAGGGCATCGGGGGCGTCGACCATGCCGCGCAGGCCAACGCGACGGCCCAGCAGAACCTCATCGCCGCCACGCGGGCGGGCAATGACGCACGGCGCGCCATCGCTAGAGCGGCCGAGAGGGCCGAGCGCGGAGACGCGCAGAGAGGCGCAGACAATCCATCCACTGTGGCAGTACCCCCACTGGCATACAATGCCTTCGAGACCGCGCTGGACAGGCAGGGGCGGCTCAGGCCAGACGCTCAGGACCCGATCATCTCGGACATCGAGTTCACGCAGTGCTCGATATGCCTGCAGCCATTCCAGCCGCGCGACACCTTGTGGCGTTTGCAGTGCGGCCGCCAGTATCATGGCGGATGCTGGGGCGGCGCCCATCGCAACCGCGTGCTCAACCCGCAGAGGGGCTCTCCCAGGGAGGTTCCTTGCGCAGTGTCGTGGCCCAGGGATCATCGTGGCGTCGAACTGCGCTGGTCGCCGAGGTGGCGACTCGCAGCCGACATGGGCTGTCGAGCTCATCTCGCTGCGAACGCACTTTGCGGACCTGCAGCGCCAGCTAGGCGACGCGCGGCAGACTGCTGCCCACTCGCGAGGAAATCCGCTAAACGATGCCCAACTGCGAGGAGACCCGCTGGACCGCGCACCGCCGCGACAGATCGCTGGGGGACAGCCGCGCCGCGTCGATTCGCCCCAGAGCGCGCGCAGCCAAGCCAGCTCTAATCACGAAACAGCGGTTATGCCCAATGGCGGAAACGCTTCTCGTGGCTCCATCCCTGGTGCCACCGCACGTGCAGACCGCGACGTGCATGTGATTTGGGACCTGGAGCCCATGACGCCCGACGAGTATCACGGCTGGCTCTCCGTCTTGGAAACCTCGTCAGGGCATGTGCCATGCGGGGGGTGGGCGGCTGAGCAGAGGCGGAGGCGCTGCGCTGTGGCCGAGTCCATGTGGGCCCGTGGCCCAACGGTGCAGGAGATATACATCAACGGGCCAACTAAGACCGTTTCGCCGGACGGCCGGCTTTCACTCCTGGCGGATATCGGTTCCAACGTCAACATAATGGGTCAAGACGTGGCGACGCAGTTCGAGGATGTGGCCACTGACTACGGTTCCGAAGCGCGGGGATGCGATCTCACAGAGACCCTCTACGTCAAAGGCGCGGGGGCATTCTCGGCAACTTGCCGCGCAGCGGGGGGATTCCCCATCGCCCGCGACTACCTGCGGACGCGCCAGCTGGATGCATTTGTCGCCAATATCGCACTCCTCGGATTCAAGAGCCTTCAGCGGAAACGCGTAATCCTCGCGCTCGAAGGGGGGGGGGGATCCTTTCCGTAGCGGGGCCCAAGGCAGAGTGCAATCGGGCCAGGGTGCGAATATTCTCCATTTGGAGACAAGCGCGAGCGGCCACCTGGTCACTCCGCGCCCCGAATTCCTCGGCGCGGAGTCTGCCCATTACCGCGGCCCCTGCGCGCCTGCGGCGACATGCTTCAACGTCGTTGGTCAAGCCGATGAGGCAGGGGCCGGGCAGCTCACATCGACGGCGGCGGCGTGCAACTGCGCTGGTGCGGCGATGCAGTCGCAGTTTGCACCAATCCCCTCAAGGGACTGGTTCCATTCGCGCGGAGTCGCCGCGGCCGCGCGGAGCGCCGCGGGCGCGCTGACGCGGCATGCGGAAACGCAAACGCGCATCCGCAGATTCACCCGGCCAGGGGGCCCAAATTCGCCCACTGGCTTTCTGTTGCGCGATTTGGCCCAGAAGCCAACTTCCCAGGCCATTGACGTTGTCGGCTGGCACCTCGACTGCCGCCGCGCGAGGCAGGCCAATCCCGCCGATCCAGCTGTGGATCGCGATCGGAGGGAGCTGGTCAACCTCGTGGAAGACATCGTGGTGGAGTAAGTGGATGAGGCCGTGGCGCAAGTGGCGCCAGTTCCGCACTGCGCGACGGGCGCGAACTACAGCCCCAGCGGAGACGCTAGCGCGGTTCCGAGCAGCGCGGCCAGCGCCCACAGGGGCCCGATCGGCGCCCAGAGCAGCATCAACCCCCACATCGCATACTCCACGACAGAAGCCGACCAGGTCGTAGAGGCTTGACATGGGCAGGGCCTGCACCTACGACCGCCGCTGGGTCGGATGAGGGGGGCAGGCTGAGAAGGTCCGGCCCTCAACTTGCATGGCAGAAGATCCTGCGTTTGTGATCTGCCAGGAAACAGGCCATAATAATTCTACGCGCTGCTTGAATTGAAGATGTGTGCGTTGGTTCCGCTCAGCTCAGCCTCCGTGGATATGTGTGCGATAGGGTAACACATGCTGAAGTAGTGCCATCCAGTGGCTCACTGTATCTAGGAGCTTTGCTAGCTGGAGACACTGGCACGCTATGGATCTCCACCCCAGCTGATTGGCACATGCATGCACAGGGGAACGGGTAGGAGCACGCTGGGGGCGGGCACGCCATCCATCAACCACGGCAGAGGGTTCAATATGCATATCATAATGATGGGTCCTCCAGGTTACATTTGGACCTGACAGCCGATAAAAGATTCCTGCGAGGATTTACCTCGAATTACAATCCGCGGGCGTCTTTGCCACTTCGGACTCAAGTGCGACCGCGGGGGGCGCAATGCCTGGCGGCTCATGCGCGCAGGCTGTGGCAACGTGCTGGCGCGGTCGCGACCGCCAACGCGCCAAGTGGCGAAACCATGTCTTGGTGCTTACTGGAAACGGTTGACAAACACCCCCACAAGAAAACGACGGGAACGCTATGAAACGCACATGCTCGCACCGACCGCAATGTTGCGCGATGTGTGCAGCTCGATGACAGCGGCCCCGAACAGTGGGACTGCGTTGCTCGCGGATTAACGCATGACCTTGATGCCAACAAGATGCTGCAGTATGTAAGTGCCAAGATACAGCCTACCTGGTATGGTTGGTGCTCGAGGTGCCCACGCGGAGCGAACAATATACGCCCCAGCTTCTAATGGGGCGATCCAGAGACAGCACCGCTTGCAGGGATACCCAGGCGGGAACGCCAAAAGCCAGATAAGACAGCCACCATCCATGATGATTGTTATCCTTTTTTCCCGCTCTTTGGGCTGCCACTGGTTTCTGAATTTCCGAATCTTGAACCAGCGCGTCCGACCGAAGCGCGAATCCACAATGCGAAACGCAAGAGGCTGACAAAAAAGCAGGTATCAAACCGAAGACTACTCCACGGGTAGTTGAGGGCTGCGGCGAAAGCCTCAAGAGCTTCGACATCAGTTCAAATCGCAGCGCAGATGCACCCCGCGACGCGGAATCAAACTCCTAGTCGGAATCATCATCCTTGTGACATCTGCGGAAACATAAATGGCGGAAGCTCGCGCCGACATCTTTAACGTCATTCCGACACCATGCTACATAACACAATAGTGTCGACATGTTGGAGCTATGCGGCGAAATAGGAGACATCTCTCGACTTGACTTCAAGTGTCGTCTTTCGTCGGGCGGCAGTTCCCCTATCAGTGCTTGCGCTGAAGGGGTCCTAGCAGTGCTGGGCCGATTTCGGTGGGATGCCGGGTTCCCAGGTTCCTTGCTTCGGGTTCCCAGGTTCCCGGTTGCTGGTTCTACCAATTTCGGTGGGCGGCGGGGTTCCCGAGTTTCCGGGTTCTTGGTATCTCGATCAATTTCCTTATCGATCGGTCTCGCCATCGATTTCACGACCCATTTTGATCCCGCCATCGGTCCCACTATAGATCGCACGAGCGATCTTTCGATCGATCTCACTATTGATCTCACCGATTCGATTTCACGATCGGTCTCATGATCGACCTGTCTATCGTCCTTGCTATGGATCCCACTAAAGGTCCCACAATCGATCTCACAATCTATCTCGATATACACCTCGCGAATTTTTTTCAACCATCAACTGGGGCTTGTTTCTGGTGTAATCTTCATAAACGCACGGGTGTAACCCTGGCGGCTTGAAGGTACAGCAAGTAATAGCACAGTACTTCCGTTGCGAAAACCCCATTTGACCTGCGTAGCTTCTGGATGCATGAACAGCCGACGGGCGCCTGGATTGACGAGATACTTGTTTGGCGCACATTACAGGAACGAAATCACAAGTACAAGCCCACGTTTGGTCAGTGCGCTACGGGGCTATGAGATCCACATGGATATCACATTAGAGTATCCTCTGATATCATGCGTAACCATCCCTGTCTCCCGACGCACTTGCACGAGGTCGCATGCAACGGGCCCAATGGATGCAGGTCTGCAACACACCTACGTGTTCAAATCGCTATTCGTGGAATTTCTTCGCGGATTTTCTTCGCATTGCGAAGAATTGTTTTGCCGTCGCCGGTGGGCCCCGTCCCTGGGGTGCAGCAGGCGCAGTAACAATATGCTTGGTTATTTAAGCGCATAAGATGCGCTCACACGTCGACATGAGCGCATCTTATGCGCTCATGATTTCACAATTGCGGTACACAGCCAAACATCGGCTAGGTGCCCGCGGCGACATGATGACCGCGCGCGCGCGGTCGAGAAGCCGCGCACTCGCGCGCGCGCGCAGCGAAGACGCGCAGCACACTATCGCGTGTAAGTATTGCATCGGCGTAGTGGAAAGAGTTCATTGTGGGGAAGTCTAAACGCACATATACAATCAGCGGTTTGGCAAGCCTTCGACGTTCCCTCATTGTGGGATCAGCGGACTGATCGCATGCCTGGAGCGCCGCGCGGGTGCTGTGGATTAGGGAACTATGAAAGGCACGGCCCGCTCAAGCACCCCGCGTGAGGGGGGCGGAGGATTCAGCTCACAAGCCAGCGCCCCCTTCTGCGGGAGCGGGCGGTAAGATTGGGCACCTCGTTTGCGATGGGGACTAGGGGCGTGGCAGGCTGGGGCGCCCTGCATCGGCGGGCGCGGCGGGATTGCGTTCCTTGTTCGTTGGGTGTGTCGGAGCAGATCCCAATGTACTTGAAGCGCCTGTCTAATTCAGCAATAATGGTTTCTGGCGAACGGACGCTCTTCCGAGGGCGTGCACTAGTGCCACGAACCCCCTTGAAAAAACTTGCCCCCCACATTCTGAAAAAAAAACGCGGGAGGGGGACGGGCCCCCTCACGCCACGTGGTCTCCAGGGCTCATCCTGGAACTCGTCCTCCTCCTCCTCCTCCTCCTCCTCCTCCTTCTCCCCCCCGCGGCCGTTTTGGCTCAGACTTGTGCCAAGTCGGATCTCCAGCGAGATCTTCGCCTCGGCAGAATGCCGCCGACTGCAGGATTTCAGGGCACCGCCAAGGAAGTGGCCGATGCCATGGCTCCATATTGCACTTCGGCCTCGCGGTTGTGCTACCCTTCATCCGGTGTCTCCCTGACGCAGATCCGTTTCCATCGGAGCCTGATCCTCGCGATGATGGGGCTCCAGGATAATCTATTCTTCCAATCAAAGAAAACAGCGGAGTGCATGGAGTTGTTGCTAGCAGACGTTCGCACGTCGTGGGATAAGAACTTGCCAGGCGAGCACGACGCCAAGTGGATCACATATTGCTCTCAGCGTTTCCTTGCCATGCGCAAGCACGTCGCCAGGGCCGAGCGCAACGAGAACGCATGGCTACATCAAGCTCTGTACTACGAGATCGAGTCTAATCCCGATGGACGCCTCGGCGCGCGACACAGCGATGTCGACGGGGAACCGCCTGAGGACAAGCCAGGGGCCATGGGCTCCTTCCCCCAGGGCTGCGGCGGCATCGGCGCCCCGAACTCGGACGGCGAGAAGATGTCCAAGGGCACGGGCGACGACCTGAACTCCGAGAAGTTTGACGGCGCGGGCGATGAGAGCGAAGACGAGGGCGACGGCTGTGACAAGGTGCCGTCCGAGGAGGAGTGGAGCGACGACGAGGGCGACGGCTGTGACGAGGTGCCGTCTAAGGAGGACTTGGGCAAGGACAAGGGCGACGGCTTTGACAAGGTGCCCGGCCCCCCTTTCTATTGGCACGGCTACGACGTCAACCAGGAGATGGCATGGCGGACCCGCGCCGACGGCAAGCCTAACAAGAAGGAGCTGCAGGGTTGTGCGAACTCTTAATGTGTGTGCGTCTGCTCCCCCTCCTGCCCCCGCCTCCTCCGCGCCCCACCCCGCCCCGTTGTCAGGTTCAGCCCTGGGTCGAGGGTGGGGGCAGGGTAGGAGGAAGAGGTGGAGGATGGAGGGGGGAGCAGAAGACACTCACAGATATCACGTAGCCCTGAAGGAGCGGGCTCAGGTCTACGTCAGGGATGGGCGCAGCAGGCCAGACGACCTCTTGTGGGCGACCTGGCCAGACGGGGGCTTCTGGCAAGTGGATGACGTCACCGTCAAGGAGTTCAAGACGAAACAGTTGCTGGAGAGGTCGACGAAGGGATCTGGCGATCTCTTCACGCGCACCGACGGCAGCGGGGTGAAGTACACCATCATGAAGACCAAGAAGACCAAGACTGTCGATGGCGCGAGGCTCCTGGCGTTCCGCTCCACGGGCCGCGCCAAGGACGGCAAGGAGCAGATCCTGCAGCTGATGACGAAGGAGTTCGATTCGAGCGAGGCTGCCATTACGGTGATGGCAGATGCAGTCAAAGTGATCGCGGAGGGCAAGATCGGCGACAGCAGAAAGGAGCGCTACGCCCTGCTGCAGGAGGTCAAAGACAAGTACTTCGAGAAGGATGGCAAACCTAACGGAGCTGAGCTCGCGACGACGCCGCCACCTAGGAAGACCAAGGTAGCTGACGGGGCCGACAATCAGCAGTCCTCTGACAAGAGGGCCATCACCACGGGTGCAAGCGCAACTGTGGAGCTCGGAGTCGCAACCAAGCCCATCGGTAACAGGGAAAGGAAGAAGAAGAAGAAGGCGATCAAGAAGGCCAAGAAGCCCAAGGGCATTGCTGCAGCAGCGAGTGGCTCAGCTGCGGCTGGCGCTGTCCAGGAGGAGGTCGCGCCCCCAGTCGAACCCGACCTGAAGGGCGCCCTCAAGAGGAAGCGCAAGAAGGCGAAGGACTCCAGGATCAAGAAGTCGAAGACGGTGACCTTCGACAAAGCCGACAAGCCCGAGAGCAACGACAAGAACGACAAGAACGACAAAGGCGACAAGAACGACAAAGGCGACGAGCCCGAGAGCAACGACAAGAACGGCAAAGGCGACAAGCCCGAGAGCAACGACGAGAACGGCAAAGGCGACAAGCCCGAGAGCAACGACGACAAGCACGGCGACGTGGAGGAAATCGGCAGCAGCGACGGCGAGAGCTGCAACATCGATCCCGTAGACACCGACGCGGCTGACTTCTTCGCATAGGCTGGGGCCGCTGCCGAGGCGGGACGGTAGTGCATAGCACTGTGCCTTTTCAAAACTTGAGGGGCTCCTCGAGCTGGGTCAGGGGCTCCAGGATCTGAATGATAAACGAGACAGGGTGGTGACCCCACCCATTCTTGGGCCGAAAAGAACGGAGAAGGTTGAGGGGGGGGGGGGGGGGGCGGGGGGGAAGGTTGAGGAGGAGTATAATGAGTAGGAGGAGGAGGGAAGGAGGATGAGAAAGACGAGGAGGAGGAGGAGGAGGAGGAGGAGGAGGAGGAGGAGAGGAGGAGGGGAGGAGGAGGAGGAGGAGGAGGAGGAGGAGGAGGAGGAGGAGGAGGAGGAGGAGGAGGAGGGGGGACGAGGAGGGGGGGGGAGGAGGAGGAGGAGAGGGGCCCGAACGACTCACCTCCTCCTTCCACATCCCGAGGAGGAGGATGAGGAGGAGGAGGGGGAGGAGGAGGACGGGGGGCCCTAGCACCCACGCTCGCGAGCTGTTTACGAGAAACCGCCCCGCTGGTGATCGAGGTGCAAGTTACAAGTGTCCTCCTCCACCTCCTCCTCGGGATGTGGAGGAGGCGGTGAGTCGTTCGGGCCCCTCCTCCTCCTCCTCCCCCTCCTCCTCCCCGACCTATTCTAAAAGTATTTAGAAAAGGTCGGACGTGCACGGCGCTCGAGGGATGTGGCCAGTCAGCGTCGAGCAGGCGCGAAGGTAATCGCTCGGGGGCCAGTCGGCGCCGAGGAGTCGTGAAGGCGCGAAGGTAATCGCGCGGAGGGATCGGGGCCAGTCGGCGCCGAGCAGGCGCGAAGGTAATCGCTCGGGTGCCAGTCAGCGTCGAGGATGCGTGGAGGCGCGAAGGTAATAGCGTGGGGGGATCGGGGCCACTTCAAGAGGTCGGCCTCGTCAAACGCTCAAACGATACGGCCAGGAAGCCACGCGTAGCCATTTGGGCTCAAGTACTGGGGGCCGCCCTGGAGCACGCCAGAGTCACTGCGCGCTTGTTGGCGCCACCAGCGATTGCGAAATCCAAGCGTTCAGTGATGAAGAAGATTGTCAAATCTAAGCCCAGAGCTGCCGGAGCCCCCCGAGCCGACAGCGCGCCTGATCACGTCAGCGGGTTGACCGAAAACCTGCAGAAGTTCAGGCTTGGGTGGGACCATCAGGCCGCAGAGCGCAAGATCAACCATGAGATCGCAGCCCACATCCAGAGAGCATTTGGCGACAACATTGACGTCCCGAGCGGCGCCACTGATGATCCAAATGCGCCGCCACCATGTGACAAAGAGCAGTGCTTGATCGACGCTGTCAAAGCGGGTGTTGCGACGACAGATACGACCGCCAATATTGCGCAGCTTTGGGAGACGGCCAAGAAAGAGAACAAGTCATTGGCTGACGCATACAAGAAAGTGTGTCGATCATACAAGGCACAAAGAGACTTCCGCAACAAGTGGGCGAAGTGCGAGGCCAACAAGATGATGAAGGCGCGGATCCACGAACACACGCAGGAGCTGATCGGGCAGGTCAAAGGCACATACAAGACGTTCGGGATGATATGGAAGGAGGAAGGAAACGACCATATCGCCTTCGACATCGGAAAGAGCGTGTTCTACCGCTGCTGGCGGAAAACCGGGGGGGGTCACTACCGGTTCGAACCCCTCCCCCCCCCCCCCCCTTTCCGGAAAACCGGGGGGGGGTCACTGCCGGTTCGACCCCCCCCCCCCCCCCCCCCACCCCCCCCCCTGCTCATCATGAAAGGGGGGGGGGGTCACTACCGGTTCGAACCCTCCCCCCCCCCCCCCCCCTCCGGATCCGGAAAACCGAGGGGGTCACTACCGGTTCGAACCCCCCCCCCCCTCGAAAACCGAGTGGGGGTGCGGACAGTGGTGGGGACGGTGTTGGTGGGGACAGTGGTGAGGGGATAGCGGGACAGTGGTGTGGGACAGTGGGACAGTGGGACAGTGGTGGGGACGGTAGTGGTGGGGACAGTGGTGGGGACAATGGTGGGAACAGGGGGGGACAGTGGACAGTGGTGGTGACGGTGGTGGTGGGGACAGTGGTGTGGGGACAATGGGAATGAGGTGGAAACAGTGGGACAGTGGAGGGTACAATGGTGGTGGGGACAGTGGTGAAGGCGGTGGCGAGGACGGCGGTGGGACAATGGGACAGAGGTACAGTGGGGACAGTGGTGGGGACAGTGGGGACAGTGGTGGGAACAGTGGGACAGCTCAGTGGGACAGCGGAGGAGTCAGTGGGACAGTGGGGACAGTGGGGATAGTCGGGCAGTGGATGGGGCCGTGGAGACAGTGGGGAGAGTGGAACCGTGGTGGGAACAGTTCTGGGGACAGCGGGGACAGTGCGACAGTGGTGGGGCCACTGGTGGGGACAGTAGGGGCGGTGGTGGAACCAGTGGGGACAGCGGTGGTGAGGACAGTGGTGCTGGGAACACCAGTGGGGGATGTGATGCGGACGGTGGTGGGGACCGGGAGTCGTTTGCTGGCGGTGAGTAGGGGGGGGGGGGGGGGGGGGGGGGGGGGGGTCCGAACCGGTAGTGACCCCCCCGGTTGGTTTTCGGATCCGGAGGGGGGGGGGGGGGGGGAGGGGTTCGAACCGGTAGTGACCCCCCCCGGTTTTCGAGCGGGAGGGGGGGGGGGGGGGGGGAGGGGTTAGGGGAGGGGGGGTTTTGCCGGGGAAGGGGGGGGGGGGGGGGGGAGGGGTTCCAGCAGGGGGGGGGGATTTTCGGAGGGGGGGGGGGGGGGGCGACCCCGGGTTCCGGAGGAAAAGGTTGGCAATTTTCCACAGTAAAGCGGCGGTGGATCACGCTCTCTCCGACATCGCAACCAACGTTGCCACCGACTGCTTGACCAAGCACTCGAAAGGCTCGACCTTGCACGGCAGGCCGTGGATTCGCAAGCACCCGCAGAAGAAGTGCCCCGAGTTCTTGGTGATCGAGGAGTCGGTCGAGATGAACGACAAGGAGGTCTGGGGGTACTCCGAAGTGCCAGCGGGGCCCGCGGAGCCCAGCGAGCCGACTGTTTCGGCAGGGGGCTCAGGCCTATCACCACTGCCAGCTGGGCACGAGCCTTCGGTTGACGGCGACAGCGACGCAACCAGCAAACAGAAGAAGCTGAGCCCCGAAGAAAAGAGGCTCCGAAAGGAGCTCACCACCAAGTTGGCGAAGCTCAAGCCAATGAAGAAGGAGGCCGCCGAAGCTTGCGCCGATTGCACCGAGCTGGTCAACGTCATCGCGAGCTCTCCAGCCTGGGAGTACGCCAACAACGAGCCTGCCCTGAGGGGGCTGAGGAAGGCTAGGGACGAGTTCGACGCAGCGAAGACCCAGTCCGCGCTCTGGTCAGTGTGGACGATCGAGGACAACTTCCCGAGCTACGCTGCGTCCCGCTTCAAGCACGACTGCATCGCCACCCAGCTCGCGAGGGCGGACGCCATGCGCAAGCTCTTCGAGACGCTCCAGACAGAGGTCGGGAACCTCAACAAGAGGACGCATGCAGTTCGCAAGTGAGGCGTGCTGGTGTCGAGCTTTCCTCCTCATACTTATCCAACTCGTCCATCCCCGTCCTCTCATTCTTTCCCCTGCCCCTTCCTCCGCTTCCCTTGAACCACTCATCCTTGGGCGCCCTTGCTTGGGGAACATTCATCCTACTCATTCTCTACCTTATTCAGGCCCCCCGCCCTCAACGCATTAGTGCTTGTGCCAGCGCGCAGCATCATGCACGCCGACTGCTTGGGAATAGGCTCTTGCGATGCTTCTGGGTGCGCTGCCCGGCTACTTGCAAGTACGATGCGTGTTCGAACGGCGTTTCAAGCTGGACAGAGAGACGCGGCCCCAATTCCCCCCTTCATTGCATGCACACGTACAACATACCAACATCACGCCTTCGAAACACGCGCCTGCCAAACGCGCGCCGTGAATTCCAGGTTTGTTCGGCGAAAGCTGCATTTAAAACTCTTTAAAACTCGTTAGAACCCGGTCCCATTAAAACTCATTAGAACTCAAGTTTGCAGCATATGTATCAAGGAAAACTGCTGTTTTAAAACTATGTAAAACTCGGCGGTGCGATTTAAAACTCTTAAAAACTCGTTAAAACTCAGATTGGAAAATGCGCGTGTGTGCACGTCGCGCATTATGCAGTCCAAGGCCTATGATAGCATCATTGTGCAGTATAGTTAAGTCGATAGTTAAACTTGCCCGCGAATATTTGCTTGCACTCGCACGTTCATGGCAACGCTGGTAAGGTCAGAATAATTGCCCCGCGTGGCCACCAAAAGATCCTCAAAGCACTCGGGCCCTTCTCAATGGTCTCTTGAGCCACGTCTCTTACGTCCAGCCGTTTGCTCTGGTGCGCCGCCTGGCAGTCGCGAGGGTTTGAGCGCGTTTCCTGCGAGAACCAGCAGGGTGACTTCTTTTTGGCCGAGTTGATTCGACGAGCGAAACAACTTCGCTCTCCTCCTAATCCTGTGTCTGATCTTGTTTCTGTTCCAAGTCCACCCAGGGGGTGCTCGTGCGCGCGCGCGTGTGTGTGTGATCGTGTGCGAGGGCCCCAAAAGGCTTCAAGAGGGCTCCAAGAGGCCCCAAAAACGGTCCACGATGGGGCCCTGGGGGCGTTGACTTCGACCTTTTTTTCTTTAAAAAAACGAGGACTATGGGTGAACCAATTTTGGCCCAGAAAGCTAGAGACGCGCAAAATTGGTTCACCCATATTCGTCGTAAACAATGGGTCGGAATCAATGCACCCAGGGCCCCGCGTGGACCGTGTTTGGGTGGGGCCTCTTGGGGCCCTATCGTGTGTATGTGTTGTCTGTGCGCGTGTGGTGTGTGTGTGTGTTGTGTGCGTTGTGTGTTGTGTGTTGTGTGTGTGTGCGTGTGTGTGTTGTGTGTGTGTTGCGTGTCTTCATGCGGAAGCACTCCAGATCACCCGGGCGGCCCCGAATTGCCCCAAGATAGATCAGGTCCGACACCGCTCCCGTCAAGAGGGGGGGTGAGGAAGGGTGAGGAGGGGGCGGGGGTGAGGAGGGAGAGGAGCGAGTAGTCAGTTAAACTCAAGCTGTCCGCAATCCTTCGGCAAGCACGCCATGCCCAAAAGAGTTCAGCAGGTATGGGATGATGATGAATGGCTCGATCCCTGGGGCAATGAGGACGACGAGCAAAACAATCCTTCGGAACGTATTTCACGGGGAGATGCTTCCGATGAGCTAGGGCATTGCATCATATATTTGAAGCGAGCTCAATATCTGAGCTCAAAGCAAGCATGTTGCTTAGCGTGGTGGGCTTGCAAGGCGGGTGTTTCAGGCATAGTAGCTAGTTTGGCATAGGACCCTAGGTCCACTGGCTTCCCTAGGCACGTCGACGCCGTATTCCTTTCAAAGCAGACAGCGAATACATTTTACCAAGCCGAGTTTCCTTGTCACCTTCGGGGGGTAGCCAGTCGCAGTCTTGATTGGGGGCCAATAAACCTCCCGCTGGATGCCATAGAAAAGGAACCACAAGACAACGTCGACATGATTCAAAAACTAGAAGACATGCTCGCTGATCTACCGAAGCGGTACGCTTCACACCCTGTTGTACAACACGCTCCTGAAGGCGTGCATTGTATACCATGCTCTCTTTGTGTCGACGGGGTGCCTTTTTCCCGCGCCGACGGTGCTATAGCTGTGTACTTAACAAACATCGTCACGAACGTGACCCATTGCATAGCCGTCCTCAGGAAGGGTGATCTGTGTTCGTGCGGTTGCAAAGGGTGGTGCTCCTTGTGCAGTGTACAGCGCGTTATATCGTGGAGTCTCCATCACGCGGCCATCGGGTTGCGGCCGAGCGAACGCCATGACAGCAACGATTGGCTTCCGTCAGATACGTATCGACAAGCTTTCGCTGGCCAGCCTCTGAACTTCAGGATCGCCGTTCTTTTTCTCAAATGCGACCTGGTGGAAATTAGCAGCTCTCTTGGTTTGCCTGGGGTCGGCCGCCCTGAACGTGGGTGTCCCAGGTGTTTCGGCGCAATCGATGATCGAGGTCGCTTCGCGGGTCTCAGCCCGATCTCTGCCCCTTGGTCGTTGAAAGATTTGAACGCGTACGATATGGCAGCTACCGAATGCGAACACGAGGTCGCCGTCGCTGATGAACATTTCATCCAGTTGCGGGCGCGGCTGAAATTCGATCGGAGGAAAGGCGGCAGCCACGGAAGAGCACTCATTGCTGACTACGGACCGCTGGGATTGTTCAAAGGAGATCGCTTAGAACCGTCTCCTCACTTGCCGTGCTTTGCTTGGTTTGATACCAAACGGAGGCCGTTCGATGCGATGCTTTGGAGGCCCAGCGCGGAGACCGCTGTCAGGCATAGAAGCCCGCTGGTTTCAGCAATCACGGGGGTCGCCCCAGAAATTCTCATGCCCGATTGGCTCCACGGCCTTTCCCTTGGGGGGTTTCAATTCTGGATCAATCGTTGTTGGCACGGCATGCTCAGCGCCAACGTGTTTCAGAGCCAAGCGACAACGCAGCTGAGCCAGAAGCAAGAGTTCATCCGCAACATCAAGTCGAGGCTGTTTGAATTGTATGCTCGGCAGCGATCCGCAAACAGAAATCACGTGCGTTCAAGATCTGACGGTAGGAATGTTTAGTTCCCGCGTCGGCGACGACGTAGGGTTGCATGGTGGCGAGGCGAATTACGTTTTAGAGTTCACCCTGTTCGAGCTCGTTCCAGATTTCTGCCAGCGTCTTCCCGAGTACGAGGCAATCCTTTCAACAGGCCAGGCGTTGTGGACAATATTGAAGTTGTTCCGGGCCCACAAATTCGGCAGTTTTGGGGCTCCAGAGATCGCTGAGTTTACGACCGCAATCAAAACGTATTGTCGTGGATGCGACGCGTTGGGTTTGACAGATAGGAAGCCCAAGCGGCACCAGCTCATCCACACGGGTCACCTCATCGATGAATTTGGCACCCCGAGTCAGTGGGGTTGTTGGGCGGAGGAGAGGATGAACAGATGGCTCGCAAAGGTCGCTAACACAGCACACAGAAGCGTTTGGGGCAGCCGTGTCTTAGGAGAGTTCGCTGACACATTTGGGCCAGACAGCCGAGCTGCTCGACCGTCGTGGCAGGATTTGCGCAGCTAGGCCTCGTGTGTTTCTTGAATGCTTCCGCAGTGCAATCTATGTGCGGGTGAGGCTGGTAGCAAACACATTTCACTTGCTCATACACATACAATCATATACATATGTATATATATACATCTATACATACACACGCGTACACGAATCAAGGTAGACGTGAAACAAAACACGGCCATATTGTGGTTGCTGTCAGTTTGAATGCACTGGTGCCCGCGCGCTGGGCAAGTTCGTTGTTTCACCAAGCTCCATCTAAGTTTGCTGGCATGGACGTTGCAGATTCGCCCTAGACAAACCACACAACAGAAATGACACAGCAACTTACAAAACACTCAGAGTTTGCGTTTGGGTTCCTCCCACATTCCGCCACGAGACGGATGCATGCATTCGTGGTAATACTTGAGATGCAGCTTCTAGGAGTGAAGACCAGGAGGAAGAGGAGGCGTGAGGAGGAGGAAGAGGAGGAGCGAGGAGGAGCAGGAGTGAGGAGGAGGAGGAGGAGGAGGAGGAGGAGGAGGAGGAGTGAAGAGAGGAGTGAGGACGGGGAGAGGGAGGAGGAGGAGCGAGGAGGAGGAGGACGAGGAGGAGGCCGCTGTGAAACGAGAAAGGCAACGCAAATACTGCAGAGAGCCAAAGAGTGAAGCTCGATGGACCCCCGAGCCCAAAGCAGAAGCCCGTCTCCGTAGCTTCGACATCCAATCAGGATTTCTCAGCGTTCGAGCTGTCCCTGGAGACTTCCTCACAATGTGTCGTTCCACGTTCTGCTCCTGCCAGAGGCTTTCTCTTCACAATATGTAGCCACATCATGTGTTGTTGACAGATATTCCAAAAGCTGCCGCCATTCGGCCGCCCCCCGTATTCCAAAGGCATTCGCCATTCACGCCGCCCCCCGTTATTCCAAAGGCAGTTGCCATTCGCCGCCGCCCCCTGCAGGCCTGCAGCACACCCGCCCCCCCGCCGCTGGCTTTCGCCGATCCGCCGACCACCTAGCGGGAGATCTCCCCCAACGGTGGCCGGGGCCGATCCGCCGATCCCTAACAGCAGCAAACAAAACAACAACAACAACAACAACAACAACAACAACAACAACAACAACAACAACAACCGCTGGTCTCACACAGGCACATCTGTTACTAGAAATGGGGGCGGTAGTGACATCCTAACCGTTGTGCTGGCACGCGGGTCTCACACTAGCACATATGTTAGTGGAAATTGGGGCGGCAGTAACATCCCAACCGTTGTGTCGGCACGCGGGTCTCACGCAAGCACATATGTTACTGGGCATGGGGGTGGTATTAACATCTTAACCGTTGTGTTGGCACGCGGCCCTTACAATCACACATCGCGACAGTTGTGTTGGCACGCGGGTCTCACACAAACACATATGTTACTAGAAGATGGGGGGGGGGGTAAAGGCATCCTAACCGTTGTGTGGGCGCGCGGGTCTCACACAAGCACGCATGTTACTAGGAACGGGGGCGGTAGTGACATCCTAACCGTTGCGTTGGCACGCGGGTCTCACACAAGCACATATGTTACTAGAAATGGGGGCGGTAGTAACATCCGAACCGTTGTGTTGGCACGCGGGTCTCACACAATCACGCATGTTATTAAAATGGGGGCGGTAGTGACATCCTAACAGTTGCGTTGGCACGCGGGTCCCACACAGGCACATCTGTTACTAGAAATGGGGGCGGTAGTGACATCCTAACCGTTGTGTTGGCACGCGGGTCTCACACAAGCACATATGTTACTAGACATGGGGGCGGTGGTAACATCCTAACCGTTATGTTGGCACGCGGGTCCCACGCAAGCACATATGTTACTAGAAATGGGGGCGGTAGTAACATCCTAACCGTTGTGTTGGCACGCGGGTCTCACACAAACACATATGTTACTAGAACTGGGGGGCGTTGGTCACATCCGAACCGTTGTGTTTGCACGCGGGTCTCACACAAACACACATGTTACTAGACCTGGGGGCGGTAGTGACATCCTATCCTTGCTAGTGCTTGCTACTACTTGCAGGGCGAAAGTGAGAGCAGGAACATTTGCCAACACGTTGCATCGGAGTGAGAGCTTGGCTGGTCGTGACACCTCGGAGCAGCCTTTCTTGGAGATATCTGTGTGACCCGCGGCCTGCCTCTGCCCGCTCCCCGCGTTGACGCGCGGGTAGCGCTCGCCCCAGGCCTGCGTGTTGGACCCCAGTAAGGGGCCTCCTCCTCCTCCTCCTCCTCCTCCTCCTCCTCCTCCCCATCCTCCTCCTCACTCCTCCTCTTCACTCGTCCTCTTCTTTGATGCCCTTTTGGCTCGAATACATCATCCGCCTGGTAGCGGAACGGTGGCCCGTCGGCCCTAGCGCGGCCGTTTGGCCTCACTTGCCTGACATCAACACGGCATGCTGTTTAGACGGGAGTTCCCGTCGCTTGGTCGAGAACCGCGTAGACCACGAAAGTTGCAATCGCGATCCGCGTTCTCGCCCGTGAGAGCAACGCACGTGTGCTTTTGAACTACAGACAGCCGTCGCGCGCTCACGTGAAACCGCGAGCGCATCTTATGCGCTCATGTCAAGACATGAGCGCATATTATGCGCTTACATAACCAAGCTTTTTTTTGCGCCTGCTGCACCCCAGGGTTTGAGATGCGGAAGCGCGCTCCAGTCTTCGCCATCAGTAGTGCGGGCTGCGACCTTGATGCCGAAGACCTTTCTCGTGAATCATTTTGCGCAATCGCCCGACCACCGCCGGGCGGTCTTGGGCTCCCGGCGCGCGCGGACAACGTTCGAAAGGATTCGCCAGATCACTCGAGGGATCGACGATTCTGTCGATGGTTCGACATTGACCCTGTATACTGGGAGCGCGAGAGCTGCAAGAATAATTGCGTGTCGAACAAGGCGGGGCATTTGAAAACTCCCGGCACGTGTGGATTTGCAAAACAATTCGAACTGCCTGCCAAATCGCATCAAGCGCTGGCGGGGGCGCCAGCCCCGCCGGTAGCACCTGGGGCACCTCAAGATGTGTCACAGGTGCCAGCGCGTCCCTCAGGAAGGCGATCTGCGCTTGGACTACTACAGCTCGCAGCCGCGAGCTAGCGCCGACGATGCTCGCGGCGCCGGGAGTCATGATGTGACGCGTGGGGTTCGCGCGGGAAGAGGGGCAGCGGGGACCTCCGACGACCGCTTGCATGTCAATGGTCGGCGTGGACGCACGCGACGCGGGGAACCGCCACCGCCAGCGCCCGCGGCTGATCCTGCCGCGGAGGCGCGCATGCCCAAACTGCCCGATTGGCCCCGTTTCGATGTCTTGGTTCGCTTGCAATTCTCAGTCGCTGTGATCCTTCTGTCGTCGTAAAGGAACGCCGAAAGCTACCCCTTCTGCGGTGCCATTCGAAGGGGCCTAAATGAGGCTGACACTTTCCGAAGTTGGCCACGACGCCGCCAGGCTGGACCTCGTCAAGGGCGTGCGCGACTCGCGCCGGGAATGCCGAGCATGGGAACAGCCGGACAGCGCCGCCATGCCATCGGTTGCTCTACCAGGAAGCTTCAATGAGGAATGCGAGCGTGACCTTTTCTTCTAGAGGGCGCGCATCGCATTCCACATGATAGACCGGCGCATTAGGTATGCAGTCGGCCAAGATATTTTCGATCAAACCATGACATCGGTGCTTGACGCATGCAATTACAAGTGGCTACAACGCGGTCCGTCAAGGATCTCCCACTCAGACGGAGAAGGTTCTTTTTCACCGCGATGCAGGTCGAGACACACGTAAACAAGGGCACCGAACTTCGGATCCGAGCACACGGGCGACGCGCGCCGACCATAGAATCCAGCAGCGGGATCTTCCGGCACACCCAGCACACGATGGAGAAGATAACGCGACATACCTTTCCATTTCCCTGGTCTCCTGCATGAAGCTATTTTTACACAGGCGTCTTCACCTTCTTCGACGGGGTATCACCATGCCAGGCGTTGTGCCGTCGTCAGCCAGCATGTCTCCCAGACCTACCCACGCTAGACTACGACCGGGTGACGGAGACGTCTGATCACTCGCGGGAGTACTGGATACGCGAAATCAGCTTGGAAGCTATCACGCAAGCTGCAGCAATTGCCAGAATAAACAGGGCCAAATACTTGATCGCGACGGCGATCTGGTCGCTCACCACCAACCCACCACAACCAAGGATGATTGGGGAGGCTGGAACAGCCTTTGCCCACTCGCACGACATGACCCTGAGAGGGGTCAAGCTAGTGTGCGGGTCGGCAATCGCGAAGTAACTGTTCAGCATCCAGATGTACGTCCCGCCCCCGTGCATTGAGGTGCGGATGGTCCAAGGACCTGGCTCGGACAACACAGCAGTCCCCACAGTGCTGGCATTGGTTGCAAGTCTGCCTGCAGGGAGACATGCGACGACTTTTGGATACCTACCGACTAGACAAGGGGACTTGCGGATGACCGCCGCTAGCTAACTATCAGCTACGGTACATATTACATTCCAGTGCCGGATCCGCAACCACTGCGCGGTCGCAGTCCGACTTTCTAGAAGTCTTCACCGATTGCCAGCTGTCACTCACGCCGGCCGCTGTACCCTGGTTCAGCATGACGAAGATGTCACACCAGGGTTTCACAAGTATTGGTCAAATGGTACTGCCCTCGACGTTTACACAATCACTGGGTCTACACGCACGAGTGATACAGTGTCTGAAGTCATTCAAACCTATGTCTGGCATCGACGAGGGCTTCTGGAAATTCGAAGAGAAAGCGGGCGGTCTTGCCCCCGGCGGAGACGCTCAACTGGCGGGAACGCCTGCTGAGGAGCCTCCTCCGCCCGCTGGGCGCTTGTCTCCGATTCAGGACGAGGCAGACGCCGACCGAGAGGCATATGTCCTCGAAGATTCGCGCAGAGAGCTGCATGACGAACGAGAGCTTCTGGAGACTGCGCCCCTGGAACCACTGTGCACTTTGCGAGCGACGATGATCTCAGACCAGTTGGTCTTGATCACCGTTGCTAACAACGACTCAGGCACCCGGCGCCGCGGAGACGCGCATCATCACAGCTGGGATGCGCATCGTGTCTCCATTATACCGCATTACGATGATGACTACACTCTTGGCCAATACATAGAACTGTGCCTCGCAGCTGACATGGCCAAGGCAACGCTCGCTGAACAACGCTCCAGCTTGCTACCCGGCGATTGTATCACCGCTTTGCAGCTATATGTCTCTGCAGCAGCTAAGCGTGCGGTAGTAGTAAGGGAAGACGGCCTACCCGCTATAGCTGAAATTCAGGCTCCTGCAGTCCAGGTTGGAAACGCACTTTATGCAGAGTTAACATCTGGCTTGATTCTGTGTTTCAAGATGGCCTCCCTCGCTGATACCTCAGACGTCGACGTCGCGCAGCGCTTTGGTCTGCGAGCTAAGTCTTACGTCGAGGAGCTCGAAGCGGCGGAGGCGCGACTGGCGGCCAGACATGTGGGCGACAAACATGACCGGCAAGGAGGAAACTATTGCTCGCTACGTGAGATGCGTCGAACACACGTTCGACACATGTAGGCTCAACAAACACACTTAAAGCAATTGTGCCGTCAAATGCGCGACAGACCAGAACGGCGATGCAACGCTGGGCCTGGATGAGTGCACGAATCAACTTCTCCCTGTCCAACGCCCGGACCTCTCGGGCGCGGGGGGCGAGGAGAAAGCCGCGAAAATTGCCGCCGACACGTTCGCGGGCCTCCGTGGGCCACTCCGCGGGGCAGTCGCTCATGCACTCGCGACCCAAGTCTGGTTGATGGCATGCGTCGTCGCAGTGCAACGGGCGCGAGAATCAGCGAACGCGCGGGTAATTACGACGGTTCGACGCAATTGTGCGTGAGTTTCAAGCGCGCCTTCAGGAAGTAGTTTACCTTGCTATGAAGCCCACTGGATAACTCGATATCCACAGCGGTTCCGGCTACCGACGGTTGATTGGAGACGCTGGTGACAAGACGAAAGTGCATGGCATCAGAGGTGACAACCTCTTCCAGCGTGTAAGCGCGCGTAGTGGCAACCCGTCGCACAGCTGATAGATACCAACTGCAAGTTGCGCCGACTGCAAGTCAGGTCAAGCTACTCTGCGGAAGCGCTATCAGCGGCACATATTTAGTGGACTGCTACCTGACCATCGTCGCCCTACACGAACTTACACGGGACCGCCGACACCGACACAATTTGATCATATTTTCGACATGGGCGGTCTATGCGTTGAGTCTACTCGTACCACTGACGTAGCATTCCAGTCCCTATCCAGTAAGGGTCTTAAGAAGCCAATTGCGTGCACACGTTTGGGTCATACCAGCTGGATTAGACAAGTGACAGATAGGGACATCATACACAGCATGCAATGGTGGAGCACGCGGGATATGACTGCCGACGGACATCCCAAAGGCAGCATCGAACGAGACTTACTGCTACACGTAATGGCGGGCACGCAGTCCTTCAAGCACGAGCTGAAGGCGCACACACCATGCAGGGCCCCGACCTCCAAGGTTGAGCCAGACTCTCGATGGGCCGGCGTAGTGCAAGTGCTTTGCGTAGGGACACGCTATAACGTCACGCCTGTCTTTTTTTATCCGCCTATGCTTTTGTCGTCTTCACTGCTCGGCGCTTCAAGCGTGGGGACACGTTTTTTTGGGGGGGTCTGCTCTGCTGAGACCCCGCAGGCCCGTCGCTTGCACTTTGCCAGGTCGGGTGCTGCTGACGCATCGTCTGCTCAGTGCTTATTTGGCAGACCCGACGTTGGCACCTGGCCAGTTCGGGTTCTGCCTCTGCGTGGGGACACGCAATCTTCTGCACCATGAGGAAACCACTTGGCAGGCCCAACTCTGTATTTGGCCAAGTTGAGGCGCGGCTCCTTTGCGAGCCACACTGGACGTTCCCAGACCCCCGACGTCATGATTTTTCCATGACGCGACCCCCAGAGGTCCAGACCCATTCCCCGGGACCGGTTTTTCATCCCGAGTCGTTTTTTGACGCTCCCGAGGCCCAGTGAGGGCCCCCGGAGGCCGAAAATAGCGAAAAACCTCCCGTCGTGATTTTTTCATGATTCGAGGTCTGGGTTTCCCGCACTGGTGCAGCTGGATGCACGCGGCCGCCTCGACTTCTGCACCTGGATCAGACGGCCGACAGGTTTCAGTGGCGAGCGTAGCGTGCAGCCCGCCAGCGTCTGGCTCGAGGCGCCGGCGTCCCATCTGCTCGGGCTGCTCGGGAGACCACCAGCCCACTCTCGCATCGGGAACAGGACTGTTCATCCTCTGGAAAATGTGCCGCTCTCCTCCTCAAATGCTACCCACCACCCCATGGTCTTCTCCCGCCGTTTTCCTCTAGAGGCCACCCATGAACATTTTCTTGCCCGAGCCGCCCGGGTGGCCGGCGGGTTGGACTGGAGGCCACTGGGAGCCGTTTGGAAGTGCCGAGACATACCAAACCTCGACGCGCTGAGCACCCGCTTTCAAGCAACAGTTGGCGGCGGATCGAAGACGCCTACGGCGAATCACCGCCGCCCCCTGCCTTTTTGGAAACGCCTATGTGGCCGAACGTTGAGGCCAGACCTGCCAAGCTATCGGACCACGTGTTCCCCGAATCGGTTTGGAAAGCCTTCGGGGAACACGTGGGCATCTTGAAGGTCATCTTGGCCGTCTTGGAGGCCTCTTGGGCAAGCTTTGGGCGATCTTTGGGGCTTTTTGGGCCGTCTCGGGCCAGCTTCGAGCCAACTTCGGCCATCTTGGTGGGTTCCTGGCACGTCTGAAGCCGTCGGAAGCCGTTTGGGGGGCCTCTATGGGCCGACTTGGGGCCCGCTTGTTCGGCTCCAGGGCCGTCTTGGAGGCCATCTTGGGCGTCTTGGAGGCCATCTTGGGCGTGTTGGAGGCCTCTTGGGCCCTCTTGGGGCCCTCGAGGGGCCATCTTGGAGGCCACTTGGGCCATCATGGGGCTCTCTTGGGGGCCTCTTGGGCGATCTTGGGGGCTTCTTGGGCCGTCTTGAGCCGTCGGAGAGCCGAAAAGGCGCAAATGCCAAAATCCTTCAAAAACCAAGGGAAAATCAATGATTTTGGCCTCTTCGGACTCTCCTGGAGGACCTCTTGGAGGCCTCTTGGGCCGTCTGGGAGGCCTCTGGGGGGCCTCTTGGGCCGTCTTGGGCCGTCTTGGACTCTCTTGGGCCGTTTTGGAGGCCGTCTTGGACCATCTCGGGCGGACTTGGAGGCCATCTTGGGCCATCTTCGCGATTTTTTGAGGATGTCCCGAGCGAAACGGCCGTTTTTGGGCATTGACAGACGGATTTTCGGAAATTTACGCGTGGCCGGCGGGACGGGCCGAAGCCCACTGGGGAGTTCTTTTAGAAAAAGAACCAAAACCAAAACCTGAAACGTCCAGCACGCCGTGCACCCCTGTGGCAAGACCACAGGGGGCGGCGGATTTGATAAGTTTCGGCCCATCCCGCCACCGCGCCTGGGTCGTGGACCAGATGACTCTTGGAGGCCTCGTAAGGTATCTTAGGGGGACCTCTTGGTGGCCTTTTGGGTGCTTCAAGTGGATCGTTTTGGTGCCTCGTGGCCTCCTGAAGCCTCCTGGGTAGCTGCCTCTTGGGAAGTTTCGGGGGTGCGGTGGGGGGGGGTCGTGTTACGTAGGATCAACCAAATGAGATGTAAAGATGACGAGAACGAGGACGAGGATTGTGTTAATGATCATATGACGATGTGATGATGATGGTGATGATGATGATGATGATGATGATGCTGATGATGATGATGATGATGATGATGATCATGATAATGGTGACGATGGCAATAGTCATGAGGATGATGATGCTGCTGCTGATGATGATGATGGTAATGGTGATGACAATGGCGACGACGACGGTGAGGATGATTAGGAGGACGACGAGGAGGCGGAGGTGGAGGAAGGAAGAGGAGGGAGGTGGGGAAAAACAATGTCTGAAAGAGGAGAAGGATGTGGTGGAGGAGGGGAAGGATGCGGAGGAGGAGGACGAGGAGGGGTAATAGGGAAATCGCGGGAATTCTGCTGATTGTGTGATGATGCTGGTGATGCTGATAATTACAGTGGTAGTGAGAATGTTATGTGGAGGATGACGATCATGGGGATGATAATGGTGATGAGGATGAGGATGAGGATGAGATTGATGATGATGGTGATGATGATGAATGTGATGGTGGTGGTCGTCGTGATGACGATGATAATGATAATGATGATGATCATGATGATGATGGTGATGCTGTTGATGATGATAATGATGATGGGGGAGCATATTATGATGGAGGTGGCAGTGATGATGATGATGATGATGACGATGACGATGGTGCTGATGATGTGGATCATTAGGATGATGATGGTGGTGCCGAGGGCGACGATGATGCCGACGACGACGATGCCGATGATGATGGTGATGCTGATGCTGATGCTGATGATGATGTTTGCGATGCTTGGTAATGCAGTTGTTTATGGTGGTGATAATGCTGATGACGATGATCATTAAGGTGGTGATGAGGACACTGAT
>CAUYUJ010014481.1:63760-66260 GCA_963575745.1 Prorocentrum cordatum
ACAGGGAGATTGAAAAACACAAGGGCGTTTAACAACAAGGACATTCGAATTCTAGGTTGTCGCGTAGAGATCGCAGCCCCGCAGCGGGGTAGATAACAAAACTATGATTGTTTTACAATACAATGACCAGGGCAGCGACGCGGCATTCAACAAAACAAGGTTTGGTCTGGGAGTGGTGGCGGGTGGAGATCTAGGCGAAGATCTGGGGGAAGATCTGGGCGCAGATCCAAGGGACAAAATCTGGAGAAGATCTGGGGGGAGATTTGGGCGAAAATGAAAAGGAAGATCTGGGCGAAGATCTAAGGGGGCATCAGGGTGAAGATCTGGAGGAAAATCTGGCGAGATATCCGAAGGGAGATCCGGGGAAGATCCGGGGAAGATCTGGGCGAAGATCCGGCGGGAGATCGGGGCGAATATCTGGAGGAAGATCTTATGGAAGATCTGGGGAGATTTGACGGAAGATCTGGAGGAAGATCCGGGGGGGGGGCTCTGGGGAAGATTTCTAGCATCTGGCGAGATATCTGAGGAATGCGTGGAGGAAGATTTGGGCGAAGATCTGGGGGAAGATCCGAGGAACATTTGGAGGAAAATCCGAAGGGGGATCTCGGGGGATATCTCCTCGAAGATTTGGAGGAAAATCTGGGCGAAGATCTGAGAGGATATTGGCGAAGATCTGGAGGAAGATCTGGGGAAGATCTGGATGAAGATCTGGGCGAAGATCTGGTGGGAGATCTGGGGGGAGATCTGAGGGAAGATCTGGGGGGAGATCGGGGGGAAGACCTGGGCGAAGATCTGGGGTGAGAGCTGGGGCAAGGTCTGAGATGGAACACTGAAGGGTCATCTGGGGGAAGATCTGGGGGAACATCTGGAGGAAGATCTGGGAGGAGATCCGGGGGAAAACCTGGGGGAGACAATCGGGGGGATATCTGGGGGAAGATCTGGGGAAGATCTGGGGGGAAGATCCGGGGGGGATATCTGGAGGAAGATTTTGGGGAAGATCTGAGGGGAGATCAGGGGAAAGATTTGGGGGGAGATTTTGGGGAAATCTGTGGGAAAATCTGGGCGAAGATCTGAGGGATGATCTGGGGGAAGATCTGGAGGAAGATCTGGGAGGAGATCCGGGGGAAAACCTGGGGGAGACAACCAGGGGGATATCTGGGGGAAGATCTGGGGAAGATCTGGGGGGAAGATCCGGGGGGGATATCTGGAGGAAGATTTTGGGGAAGATCTGAGGGGAGATCTGGGGAAAGATCCGGGGGGAGATTTTGGGGAAATCTGTGGGAAAATCTGGGCGAAGATCTGAGGGAAGATCTGGGGGAAAATCTGGGGGAAGATCTGGAGGAAGATCCGGGGGGATATCTGGGCGAAGATCTGGGGGAAGATCTGGGGGAAAGATCTGAGGGAAGATCTGGGGGGGAGATCTGGGAGGAAGATCTGTGGACAGATCTGGGGAAACATCTGAGGGAAGATCTGGGGGAAGATCTGGAGGGATGATCCGGGGGGAGATTTTGGGGAAGATCTGGGCGAAGATCTGTGGGAAGATCTGGGGGCAGATCTGGCAGAAGATCAGAGGGAAGATCTGGAAGAAGATCTGGGGAAAGATCTGGGGGAAGATCTGGAGGAAGATCTGGCGGAAGATCACGGGGGAGAACTGGGGGAAGATCTGGAGGAAGATCGAAGGCAAGAGCTGGCAGAAAATCTAGGGGAACATCTGGGGGGAGATCTGGGCGAAGATCTCGGGAACTCTGGGGGGGAGATCTGGTGGAAGATCTGGAAGAAAATCCGGAGGAAAATCTGGGGAAATATCCCCGTGACCATTTTTTGCTTATGTTTTCGAGAATCACTCGCGCGATGACGGCAGAGCATGAAACAAAACAAATAACTTCAAACATCCGATTTTAGAGTAGATCCGCGAGGCTGAGTGAAAACGAAAACGGAGGAGGCGCGCCGCGCGAAATGCGAAGACGCCGTGAACAGAAAACGGGCGCAACAAAAACAGAAAAGGGCCACCCTTCTCGCACACAAACAAAACGCAAACAAAACGCACGGTTCGTGCCCGCGCGAGAACAAAACACCAAATACAACATGGCCTCATTCCCCAATGAAGTCCCTCGAGTGCACATTCGTATCAATGGAAGTGCGGCGCATGGCTTATTGAGGATTCTCAAGGTTCTCCCGGTCGGTATGCCCTTGACTGCGAAGCTCAACGCTACCAGGTCGGTCCTTCCAGTCGGCGGGGCCATGCGTGCCATGACTATGCCTTGTGTTTCGTATTCTACAATCCAGTTTGCAAAAAGGGTCGCCTCCGTGCTTGGCTGGACCTTAGAGCATGATGATTATTTAAAGCTGCCGGCCACTCTGGAGGAGATGGCCGAGAGCCCCTGTTGCCCGAGGCTGCATATTAAACACGGAGCCGGCCCTATTGCGCGACGATTGAGTTATATGAATCAGGGTGACTTTGCGAGTTCGGCTCGTTTCGGCGAGCTGATCACGAAGCTTC
>CAUYUJ010014481.1:71500-176500 GCA_963575745.1 Prorocentrum cordatum
TCCTCCTCCTCCTCCTCCTCCTCCTCCACGCTCGCTCTCTCTCTCTCTCTCTCTCCCTCTCGCTCTACATGCAGGCGCGCGCCGTGCAGCAGATCGGGGCGGCAGGTCTTTCGCCATGCCCTCGGCCCCTGGGGGGCCCCTCGCCGGCCCCCGGGACCGCCAGAACGCAGCTCGGGAGGAACAACCGGCCCCGGGGAAGAGGGGCCTGGACTTCCGGGGGCGCCGTGTTAAAACAGGGCTCGGATCGGGATAAATCGCTCCAGAGCGTTCCGGAGCGCTCTCAGAGCGTTCCGGAACGCTCTGGAGCGGCCGCGGCGCCCGATACATGCTCCAAACCCGCCGATTCTCAGAGATTTAGAGTTATCCCGATCCGATTTTGTCCCGATCTTCGCGTCGTTTTACGTGTTGAAAAAATCGGGACCTCGCATGTCTGGGTCCCTGTGCCTTGAGAGGCCGGCTGTCTCCGTAGACGGGCCGACGGCGATGTGGGCGAAGGCGGCGCAGGTGTCGATGGTGCGGGAGCGCGTGCGTCGCGTTTTCCTACACTTCGCGGTGCCGTGCTCGCTCGATCCACTCGCGGGTAGGGGAGGTGGGAGAGTGCGGCTCGTGGTTTCCTGCACGTTCCCAGCATCACCGTTCAGCAGCATCGCCGTTGTCTTCGTACGTGTTTCAGCTCGAGCCTGGCCGCTCGGTCGTGGGCTGAACGCGGGCCAGTTTGAGGTGCGCCCCTCTCTCGCGGATGTCAATGTGGTATTGTGCATACTGATAGGGCCGCGCACTACGGCCGCAGCGCTGGCGCGGGCGCAAGCAGGGATGGCCAGGCCAACTGGTAGGCGCACTGTTCTGCTCGTCTCTGTGGCCTCCTTGCTCTACTGTCTTGACATGCTTGGGTTTGCGATGCCAGCCGGTCCGCAGAAGGAAAAAGAAACAACTCAAAAGGCGGCGAGACCAAGAGGCAATGCTGCAGATGATGATGTTTCGTTCTTGGACAAGCCGTTCCTGGATGTCAATGAGGTTGGTGGGCCCTTAGAGCCTTTGAAAGATTTCATCAGAGACGATCCAGAGGGTGCTCCTTCTATACTGGGTGCAATCACGATCGCTTTTGGTTTCTTTTTCGTGGTGCCCGTGCTGAGCAGAACTATCCGCTGGATCGCTGGAGACCCGACTGCGTGGATATGGTAATGCGCAACGAGCAGGGTATTAGACGTTGTGCCCAACGAGCCAACATTTCATGCGGCGCATGGTTCTCAGTGCTGAATCGAAAGGCGCTGCTGCTGCTGCGCTACCCAAGCTGCATGGCTGCACCCCCTTCATTTCTAGACGCACCGTGCCGCAATTTTCCGTTCTGTTCAGCCAGATGTTCTTGTCATAGCCCTCTTAGGGATGGCGGCCTGGGTGTCCTCAAACGCCAGGCGTCCTCAAGTTTCTTGAGATGTCACAGCGGCATCTGCTTTCTATGCAATGGTCAGTACAATCCAAAATCCCGTGGTACGGCTGGTGGTAGGGACTGGGATGCGGCATAGAAGCGTGCAGGCACGGTCGTGATCTGTTGAGCGCATTGCGTAGAGTATGTGCGTTGCGATGTGGGGCGCGCGCAACGTATCACATGGCAGAACTAAGCCGACGGCGTATGATGACCCATCAAACGCAAAGCGTGTTTGGTCCTCAGATCGCATGTTTCCCTGGTCCTCCCCCCCCGCTCAGGCCCGTTCGCGACCGCGCCATTGCATATGCCAGCTCGTTCAGACCTGGCTTGCTCTTTGCTGGTCTTTACTCGTTCCTGAGGAAATTGCCCTTGCACTTGCAAATTCGCTTGCACCTGCAAGCGCACACAATCATACACACATGCGCACTTTCTCTCCATCGCCACAGTGGGAAGGCAGCCCCGGGTTGAATGTCCATCGGCGTCGTTAACAGCTACTCAAAACAAACACATTGTGTGCAGGTGTCAAGTGCCTGGTGGTCCAGTGTGAGAGGCAGAATGAGCAGGCCACTTGCATGGAAACGTGAGCTCAGGAAACGAAAGAGAGAACCTCCCAAGCGAACGCGTGCGCCAGAGAGAATGGCTGGGAGGGAGAGGGGCGGAGACGGAGCGGATATTGAACGGAAACACATCTATAGTCACACGCATACACTTTCGGTAGAGGGTAGCACCCGCCAGATCAGCAATGTCGGGACACGCAATAAATGAATTGGCTCCCTAGTACGAATGCGGGCACAAGGCGGGTAGTCCTTGTGAGGCCAGGCCAACATGCGAGACATCCAAGCTGCCCAGAAATGTGCGTGTAGGGAAACGGGTGCAGGAAAAAGAGAGAGAGAGAGAGGAACACTAAACAAACGCACAATGCACACGTGCCCATGCACAAAGTCACACAGAGACACAAACACACACACACAGACACTCACAAACACACACACACGCACAACCCGCACACACACACACACACACACACACACGCACACGCACACGCACACGCACACGCACACGCACACGCACACGCACACACACACAACACAACACAGACACGCACACAAACACACATAGACATGCAGACACAGACATACAGCCTTTCTCTCACACGCACACACACACACGCACACTCTCTCACACACACGCACACGCACGCTTGCCTCGGGCGCCTCTGCTGACGTTAGCCAGCGAGTCTCGAGCTATACAAGGGTGGGTTACTCTCATGGGAAATTGGCCCCCTCGTGTGGGAGTTTACGCGCACGCAGGCCCACGCACGTACACGCGCACCCGAAGCCAATCGCCCTGTCGTATGCCCCGTCCCCCCGTGGCATCTGCCCCGCACCCCAGCCCAGGTCAGGTGCGGAGAGCTCCCTGCGGCACGCGACGGAAGCCGGCGAGATGGGCGTGGCAGGATGGTCGTTGATCGGGGCTCTTCCATATCATCGTATCACCTGCTACCTTTTCCCTTGCCATGGCCATCTCCTCCTGCTCCGCCTTGGCCTGCTTACCTCACCCCCACTCCTCCCCGCCCCTCCCATGGGGCCTCCAGCCAGTGCCCGTGCCCCCCCGTTGGATGGGGTCTGCTGCCGGTGTCGTGACCGTGGTGCTGCCGCATTGTGACGCGCTGTGCGCTGATGATCTGCTGTTCTCGTCTGAGAGGAGGAATCCGTGATTTGCTTGTCGTGCCGTGGATTGGTGCATTGTGGTTTTGACACGAGGCCTTGAGGGTACCAGGATGTGCCGTGCCAGGGGGCTGTGCCTTGCCGTGCTCGGTGCCAATCAGTGCTGTGCTGTGTTCGTCGTTTACTGCGGCTCGTTTCTTAGAGGGAGCCCGGGCGTTGCACCGTCCCATGCCGCCACCACCTGGGTCGTGGACAGGGAGGTCTCTTAGGGGCCGTTGGGAGTCGCTCGGGAAGCCTCTTGGTGGCCTCTTGGAAGCCTCTTGGGAGCCTCTCGGGGGCCTTTTGGGGGCCTCGTGGGTATTTCTTCGGGGCATCTGGCGGGCGTCTGGACGGTCTGCTGGGACCATCCGCGAGTTTCCTCTCGTGGCTTTTGTGGTGCCCCTTGGGCCCCCTTGGGGGCCCCTGGGGCCGTCTTTCGGCGATCTTTGGGGCCTATCGTGCCGTCTTGGGCACTCATCAGACGGAAAAGCCGAGTATGCTAAAACCGTACAAAGCCCAAGGTTTCACATGATGGTTCCTTGGTCCAGCCCCTTGGGCCTCCAAGACCACCCAATCTGCGCACAAGAGGTGTCGAGGACGGGCACTGAGACTGGATTAAATCATGTTGGAAGTAGATGGAAGCATGGAGTCCCAACCACGCTCCCAAGGCGTCTGAAAAAGAAACACACGAGCCGCCAAGAAGCGTCCGAGAGCGCCCGTGAATCCGAGCCTTCGGCCGTTTAAATAGAAGTTGTAATACTCAACGCAGAGAGCTCGAGAAGGGACCTGGGACACTCCACGTCGTGCCTCGGGGCAGTTGTGGCGGATTTGGCTGTCGTGCCACGCCGTGTCGTGATGCAGTGTCGTAACCGAGTGAATCCAGTTCTTGCTGGCGCTTGTGCCATGCCGTGCCGTGGTGGTTTGCCGTGCCATGCTGCCGTGCCGTGATTGGGCGTCGCGCGGCGGGCAAACTGCGACCATGCCTTGCGCTGGTACCGTGTTGTTGCTTGCCCGTTCTGCGTCAGGGTGCACTGGTCGGGGAATCAAGAGGTACCGATACCGCTACTCCCCGGACCTCTCCTGGGGTGCGTTCTGACTAGAATTTCGAGGCGAACCCCGCGGGGTAGCGACGAGGGCCTCTCAGGAGGCCCCCCCCAAAGGAAAAACGGGCGGAGGGTAGCGGTATGGGTGCTGCTTTTCCTGCGAATTGGTGGTGTGGAATGCAGTGGGGGCGTTCGTGAAGGAACTTGCCCAGGAGGTTTCAGAACCTGGAGGGTTCCTTATCTGATGAGGGCGGCGGTGATATCTATGGTCAATCCACGACTGGTGTTCCACTGGCTTCCAGACCCTGGATTCCTTATCCCAGGTTTCTTTATCCAATGCCATCACCGTTCACCGCCCACCAAACCACCCCAACCCGAAGGCCCCGATTTGCCGTCCCTTTCCAGAGAGAGGGGGGGGGTCGGGGAACATGGACAAGAACACATATGAAGCCCGCCACCCCCCCAAACCGGACATTCGGGTCTTCGGGCCAGCTTGGGGTGGCCTGGCAGCTGGCAGGCAAGTCGGCCGCATCGCATGCCGTGCCCCCGGCACCTCGGCAGCCTTCGCCCCGCGGGCCCCTCTGGTCGCGGAGGCCCCTCTGGTCGCGAGGCCGCACGGCACCGCCGGGGCGGTGCCTGGACGGGCAGGGGTCCAGGGTGCAGTCGGGCGCGTCCCTCGACAGGGCGGATCGTCGAGAATAGTACAGAAAGAAGTGGATATGTGTTTCGACTATGTTCTATTTCTCCTCCAAAGCCCCCCTCTGTAGGAGGGCATGCCCCACCCAAGTCCAGGGGCAGGTTTCGGGCCGGTCCTGGTCAGGGGAGAAAGCCACGGGATTCCACTCGTCTTGTTGGAGCCGCGCGAGCATGAGCCCGTGTGACCTGCGGCCACAGTCGTCAGTTGAGCCACCACCCGCCGCTTTCCACGCGTGCCGCTTTTATGGCATGGCAAGCGGTGTCTATCACGATGCTGTAAGTGAGTTGTAGCAAACGGTTCTTGCTTCTGGGGTCAGTGCCCCGGAAACGGCAGGGCCGTGTTTTTTTTCACCGTTTTCGACAAAGTGTCCTTTGAAAACGGAACCAGCAGAAAAAAAACGGCGACCGTAAACGGCAAAACAGCGGCTCCAGGGTTGGAACCGGAGCCGGATACGGTAAACGAGCGGCGACGGAATCGGTAACAAAAACGGCGTCGGAACCGGCAGCAAAAACGGAAAAACGGAACTGGGGAGAAACGGCTCTGCCGTCCCCAGGGCCCGCTGAGCTGCTGGGTCTCCTATGACGGGGGCGTGCACCTGCTCACGGACATGCGCAGAGAAATCCGTGTTTATATTGGGTTATGTTACGTTGGTTGACGTGTAGGCTTATGATGTTCCAACCTACTTTAGACCTGATAAGCAGGAAGAAGTTCGAGCACCAAGAAAGTACCGAAACTTATTGGTTTTCACGTGTCGGGCCCTGGGAGGCGATACTCGTTCGACGCTGTTTCGATATTTGTCCGGGTGCTCGAAATGATTTTTGGGACTAGGCCCTTAAGGACGATGTGAGCTACATAAGTGCGAACAGGTTTCTGCTGGTTGAAGTCATGCTCTCGCGTTCCAGCACATGAAGGTTTTGACGACATCTGGCTTTCGGCTCAGCACCGCTTTGTGCTCGATTCGTTCCTCTTCCCACAATGTTGCGAACCGCGAAGTTGAGGCTGAATATCGATGCGAAGGACCAGATCCTGGATTTGGTGAAGGCATGCCGGCGAGCTCGCGGCGAAGAGTTGCCCTCAGGCAGTCGGAAAGCGAAAGGTACTCAGCCGGTGGAGCATCCGGACAGTGTCAAAGCCGAGAAGCCGCAGACAGATCGGGAGGAGGCCCGGGTCTCCCGCAGGTTGATGCGGCGCCTGGTGCGCGAGGCCGGGGCGAGCCTCCTCGAGCAGGAACGGGAGGACATGCGCCGACAGCTGGCGTCCATGGAGTCGACGGTTCGGAAGCAGAGGGAGCCCGACATTGAGGCTGATTCTCATCCGAAAGCGGCCAAGCAGGACATGCCAGCAGTTCCCGCAACATGCAGGGCGGCAAAAGCTTCAGATTCCTTCCGTGCAAAGTGTGTGCACAGCAAGACTGGGGTAACCAAGACGTTGGTCGTAAAGAGAACCGAGTTGGTGACGGCCCTCTGCGCCACCGCCGCAGCCAAACTGAACCTGGGTTCGAAGAAGAATGTTGTCGCATTTTTGGATGCAAAGAGCCCCAGTGTCACTCTCACGAGTGACGATCTGCTGACACTGGGCGATGACTCCAGCATTTATTTTTCAGTATCAGAAAAGACGGTGCCAGGTGTCGCTGGTGCTGGTGCTGCAGCGAAGGAGGACCCCAGGGACGACCCAAAGAAGGGAAAGAAAAGTGGAAAGCTGGATGTTGCCGAGTCAGGGGTAACTGTTGAGAGACCCCCCAAGAAGGAGAAGTCTAGGGATAAGCATGGGAAGAAAGAGGCATCCAGTAAACATACACAGAACGAGAAAACATCTCACGTGCAGGCCTCGGACGGAGACTTATCGCCGCGGTCTGGTTCAGAGGTGGATAGGAACGTCGAGGCCGCTGCAGATTTGAACGACGACTCTTCCGACGAGGAATTTGCTCCACTGACGTCGATCGAAAAGCTGGAGCTCCAGGAACGAAGGGTTAGAGAGGCGTATCGAAAGCGGGAGCACCAAGAGAAAGTATGGCCTCCGTTGTCAGCGACTTCCGCCTCGGTGGAGAGCGGTTGTGATGGAAGAGATGCTTGCGATGTCACATGTTTGCCCAACGGCAAGAAGTCCAGGGTAGTTCGCCAGCTTCCAGCACATGCCAAGGAGGCCGAGATAGTGAAGACGATTGAGGAGCATGTGGTTACGCTTCTCTCGGGCGCCACGGGGTCGGGTAAAACAACGCAGACTCCACAGTTTCTATTACGGGCGTGCCGCCAGCGAAAATTGCCCGCTCGCATTCTGGTTGTGCAGCCTCGGAGATTAGCTGCCATCGGAGTTGCTCAGAGGGTTGCACAAGAATGGGCCAGTCAGTGGGAAGGGGCGCTGCCGAGGCCCGGAGCCGAGCTGGGTGGTTCTGTGGGATACATCGTTCGTGGTGATTCGCGGCATAACGTGGCATCAGCATTGAGGAAACAACATGAGCGGTACCAAACGCATGGATAGCGAGCGTCCTTCGGTCCATCCCGCCATTCCTTGCTTGGGTCAGATACAGCAGGTTTACTCGAGGCCTCTTGGGGTGTTTTGAGAAGGACTCTCGGGGTCCTCTTAGAGGCATGTTTGAAGCCTCTTGGGGTCCTTTGGGGGCCTCTTGAAGTCTCTCGCGGGAGTTTTGGGGGCATCTGGGGTTATCTTAATCTTGTGGGGCTCTTGGGGGCTTGCTGGCGGTCTCTGGGGCCATCTTTGGGGAACGGCTCGACATTTCAGTTCGGTTTCCCACTCTCGGGGTCCTCTTGAGCTCTCTTTAGACCTGCTGGGCCGTCTTTGCGCCCGCTTGTGCCGTCTGGGGGCCCTCGTTGGGGCCTCTTGGATTGTCTGGGAGCTAGGTCTTGGGCCCCTTGGGCCGTCTCGGAGCGTTGGAAGCTGGAGTAAGCGAGAATCTTGAAATCGCTCATAAACAAGGGGAGTCAATGATGTGTGCCCGGGGCTTCGTTGGAATTCTCTAGGAGTGTTCTTGGGCTTGTTGGGCCGTCTTGGAGCCTTCTTGGGTCGTCTTGGGGGCGCCTCGGGTTGTCTTGAGGCTATCTCGAGCTGTCTTGGGGCCCTCTTGGACGGCCGCTAGGTTTTATCGAGACTTGGTTGGGCAGCATTTCGGGATTTGGGCGTCGTTGCGAACGGTGGGGTCATGCGCCACGTCCCGGGAGCTCCCGAGTGACGCTGGGGATTCTGGCCAATTCGGGAGTTTTCTTTAAACCAGAGCAATCAAATTCGTGCAACTGCTTTGGGGCATTGTGCTGAAGGCGCGGTGGCAGATTCTGACTCTGGCCAGTCCTTCGAACCCATCCAACATACGGAGATTTTGTTCGTGACGACGGGCATACTGTTGAACCACATCCTGTCTGGAGATCCGAACCTGGAGTCGGTGACGCACCTTATCCTGGACGAGGTGCATGAGCGAAGCCTTCACGTGGACTTTATGCTCACGCTGCTCAAGGAGGGGGCGGGCCGTTTTTTCTCGAGACCGAGCAATCCGCTCAAGCTGATCCTGATGTCCGCCACGATTCGGCGGCGAGCGAGGGGGGGAGGCGAGAAGGAAAAGGTCCTCTTCAGGAGGCGGCGGGACTTCTCAGAAGCCCCCATCGCGCCTTCGGAGGAAGTGCTCCCGCCACGATTCGGCGGTGAGCGAGGGGGGGAAGCGAGAAGGCGAAGGCCCTCTCGGGAGGCGGCGGGACTTCTCAGACGCCCCCCTCGCGCCTTCGGAGGAAGTGTTCCCGCCACGCTTCGGCGGCGAGCGAGGGGGGGGAGCGAGAAGGCGAAGGCCCTCTCGGGAGGCGGCGGGACTTCTCAGACGCCCCCCTCGCGCCTTCGGAGGACGCGTTCTCGGTGTCCTCGGGGGGGAGGGCTCGGCGCTCGCCCTTCGCCTGCCAGGCCGTCGTGGGCTCCGTTCGGCGTCGGGGCTCCTCCTCCTCCTCCTCCTCCTGCTCCTGCTCCTCCTCCTCCTCCTCCTCCTCCTCTCTCCCCTCCTCCTCCTCCTCCCCCTCCTCCCTCCTCCTCCTCCTCCTCCTCCTCCTCCTCCTCCTAGACAAGGCTCGGGCGAGCCTTCTCTGAGAGAAGGCCCGCCCCGCCGCACTCCCCCTCCCCCTGCGCTCGCCGCCGAGCGATGGACTCCGGACGATTTGCTCGCTACTTCGCAGGGCTGTCGGTCGGCCAGGCTCGGGATCCCGCAAAGGGTGTGTGTGTGTGTGCCCCGTGTGTGTGTGTGATCCGACGAAGGCATCTATACACCACCACCGTGCCAGGCCAGGGCCATCCTGGGCCCCAGGATGGCCCTGGCCTGGCACGGTGGTGGTGTATAGATGCTTTCTGCGAATGTGAGTTCGATCGGGGTTGACACCGAACCGCCCAACAACAGAGGCCCCCCAGCCGCTGGCAGCTCCCGAGAGTGGCCGGCAGGTCGGGCATGCGGGGGGTAGCTGTTCGCGGCAGTTCGGTGCACCCGCGGATCGAATCCATGCCCCCCCTCAGGGTCCCCCCCCTTTTTGGTGGATGCCGACAGGTGGCCATCGAGGGCCGCGCCTTTCCTGTGCAGATTCGGTACCTGGGCGAGATCCGGGACATCGTCCGGCGTCGGGGGCGCCTCAGCTCGGGCCGAGCCAGGGGGGGGGGGCACCCCTTGCGGGGGGGGCTCTGCCTCCTCCCATGGAGAGCAGGGGTCGAGGATCGATCGAGGAGCGGGGAGAGGTGATCGAAGATCGAGGCGCTTGTGGTCGTTTCCAGACCCCCTCGCGTGGTGAAGACAAATCACGAGGGGAGAGGTTTTTCGCTATGTTCGGCTTCCGGGGGCCCCCTTACCAGGCCCCGGGAGCGTCAATGAACGACTCAGGATGAGAAACCGGTCCTGGGGATCAAGGGAAGAAAAACACCACCCGGACTTGATAATTGTCGGGGGTGGACAGAACCCCCAACAGTGACACGTCGATTAGTGAATTGTCCGTTTTCGGTTTTCGAGAGGGCGCCGTGGCCGTTATTTTCCAGGCTTGCGCCCGCCAGGTTTGGGCCTCGGGTCGTTTTCACTAAACCACGTTTTGCTAAAGGGGGGTTTGTTCATCCCCGAAATTGGCGCTTACTAAACGGCCCTGGACGTTTACTGAACAGCCCTACCCTGTTCGATTCCTGCTTTGGGTGCGTTTGCTAAACGGCTTCGCTTGTCGGTGTGGTTATGATGGGGGTGGACGTTCTGCCCTCCAGGGGAAGGGGTCCAGGCGTCAGACCCCCGACGTCGTGACGAAATCACGCCGTCGGGGGTCTGGGTCTCTCGGAGCGTCTGCAGACGTCCTTGGGGGGTCCAGAGGGTGCCCGTTCCTGGAGGAGGCGGCTCGCCCCCGCGGTGTCCTCCCCCCTGGGCGCTGCCTGGCCAGCGCGACCCAGCTGGTGGATTTCTCCACGCTCGTGGACGAGTGCAAGTTCGGCCCGCCCGACATGGAGGGCGTGTCGGACGCCGGGGCCACCAGTGTGCAGCCCTCGATGTTCCTGTCCCCTGCGGCAGAGGTGTCGTCGGGGCCGCGGGGTCTGGTCGACGCCGCGCTGCTGTGCGAAGTGGTGAAGACGATACTCGGGTGCTGCTTTGACGCGGACTCGGGCGATGGAAAGGGGATTCTCGTCTTCTGCCCCGGCGCGGCCGAAATCGACTACTGCTTCTCGGAGCTTGGACACGCTCTAGGGTGCAACCATGGTGCCGAGTTGATGCGCCTGCACGGGCAACTCCCTCCAGAGGAACAGAGAAGGGTTTTGGACGAGCCGAAGAAGGGAGTTTCCCGCGTGATTCTAAGCACGAACGTGGCCGAGACGAGCGTCACCGTCCCAGGCATCACAGATGTGGTTGATTTCGGGTTGATGAGGGAAGCTCGAAGAAGACACAACTGCGTTGATATGAACTTTCGGAGCTCCGCGCGGATTTCTTGGATCGGCGCTGCCCCGCCCCTTTCCCAACTTGGGGCGCGAAGCACGCCAGCGGCGGATCTGGGTGCGCCGCTAGTGGGGCCCAGCACCGATCCAAGAAATCCGCACGCGAGACCCAGAAGTTTATGTTCTTGCAGTTGTTCATTCTCCTGGTAGCTCGCTATGACCCCGCGTCGATGAGGCAGAGCCTGATCCCCGTCTGGGTGCCTCAAGCTGCTGCCAGGCAGCGTGCAGGTCGAGCGGGCCGCGTCTGCTCGGGCAGGTGCTGGCGGCTGTTCGACAAAGGTTGGTATTGTGACAGCGGCGACGTTCCCTCGGAGAACCCCCCAGAGATGCTTCGGACCTGCCTCGAGGAGCCAAGACGAACAGAACGGCACGAACACAAACATTCGGACGTCCGCGCGGATCTCTTGGATCGGCGGCGAGGCCCCCCCTGGCCCCGCCTCCAGCGCCGCCCCTGGCGCGCTCCGCGCGCCAGGGAGGGGGTCAGCTCAGAGCCAGAAGGTCCGCGCAGAGATCCGCAAGTTCCTACCTTCCCCAGGGTACCCTTGCATCCTTGCCTCCTCGGGCCGTCCTTGGCCACTGTCGTTGGCCGCGCCCAGCTCGACAGGCTTCGAGATGGCCTTCCAAGGCCCTTGCATCCTCACCGCGCATCTGTATGATACGGGTTGACCGTGTGCAGCTCCTTTGCTCCTCTGCAGGAGCTCGTGCTGCTCCTGCTGTTGCGCAGCGGCAGCGGCTGCGAAGCCCACAGCAGCACAGAGAGCGGGCTGCTCCGCTTCCTGGCCGCGGCCCCTGACAGTCCGCCGCCTGAGGCCGTGGTGGCGGCGGTTCGCCGGCTGTGGGAGCTCGGTGCGGTTCGTTACGGGAGCGCCGTGCGTGAAGGAGCGGCAGACCGGGATGCAGCAAGAGCTGCAGACGAAAGCGAGCTGATTCTTACTCCTCTGGGCCACCATTTGGCCCGGATGCCCATGGAGTGCAGGCTGGGGAAGTTGCTCGTGTACGCGTCCATCCTCGGTTGCCTGGAGTCCGGCCTCACCGTCGCAGGGCAACTCTCCTTGGGGCGGAATCCGTTCCTGAACTTGAAAACTTTGGCATCCACTGCCGTTGGCGCCGCAGGCACAGCTGAGATACAGCGAAAAAGAGACACGCTAATTGTCGATGGTGGCCAGGTGGCACGGGCAAGTTCAGATCCACTTTTGGTCTGCGCTGCACTCGAGCAGTGGAAGTGTGTCAAAGGAAACTGGAGGAGACGAAGGCTGTACTGTCAGGAGCTTGGCCTCTCAGATGCCACACTCTCCGAAATCGACAGCCTGCGGGAAACGTATCGCCGACACCTTATGAGTTCGGGACTAGTTCACGTCATAGAACCAGGGCTCACGTCGAGCCCGAGTCGGCCAGCATCCACTTGCACCAACGCTTCAGAGTCCAGTTGCGATGCTGAGCGGACCCTCCTGAAGTGCTGCTTGGTGTCTGCGCTGTACCCGAACCTGGCTCAGATTCAGAGGAGCACCATCTCCACGGGTGGAGTGTCCCGCGGGGGCAGGGCTGGCCGAGGGGGTCGGGGAGGCAAAGTGGTCACCTCCTACGTGCTGCTGGACGAGAAGGTCGGGCTCGGCCGCGCGGCGTTCGCGCCGCCGGGCAGAGCGCACGGCGTCGGCCGCGCCGCCGCTGCTCCCGCTGCTGCTGCAGGAGGCCCCCGTCCGGGATGCGCGTGGGTGCACCCAAGCTCGTGCAACGCGGCGTCATCGAAGGAGAACGGCAGTGCGTGCAACGCAACCGCGCACGAGCCGTGGCTGCTGTATTTCAAGAAGATGATGACGAGCAGCCTCTACCTGTTCGACACGACTCTGGTGGACTGCACGACGGTGCTCCTCTTCGGAGGGTTCGGCGGGGGCGCGGGCTTGCGACCGTCTCGATGTACGGAATTTGAATCGTCATTGCGATCTTCAGTTCGTTTGAAGCGTTCCAGGAAGAGGACGAACGAGACTTCAACAAGCGCCCTCCTTTCTTGCCGTCTCACCCTGGATGGCGTCTTTTTTGATTGCGACGAACCAGAGACGGTGGTATTGGTGCGCTGTTTGCGTGAAGAGGTAGACCGGTTGTTGGTCGACCGTCTGGACAACACACAGGTTCAGCAAGACAGCGGGATCGTGTTCTCGTTAGTACGCCGTGCGGTCTTGCGGCTTCTGGGGGCTGTGGATGAGGAGCATGAACTTGACGAGGAGACCAACGAAGATAATGTGGGGTAGCGCCAATTCTGAATTGAATAGTGTTGTCGCCATCCGCTGGCAAAAAAATGACGGCCGTCATCCCGCGTGAAGCTTCCATATCAGAAGTTCGGAAAATATATCACCAACTTGATATCCGGTGCGTTGTCACTGCATCTTTGTGTCTACGCTTCTTCGGGCATGATGTGCGCATGCTTATCCTTGAACGTCCTTGTCTGCCTGGCGCAAGTGACAGTTGCCATACCATCCAGATTGCTTGCACCTCGCCGCAGCTTGACGGGGCTCAGACAATCGCCCCGATGGCATGTGGAAGCGCCTCGAGGACGAAATTGAGTTGGTTCTGGCTGGGGATACATTCCAAGTGTCACTGAGGCGCGTGTTAAGTCTGGGACGGGCCGACCGCATTGTTGCTGCACGCCATGGGCACAGATCGATGCAACACATTGCACCGTATGACTGTGCCACATCGGTTTGCTGCTGTCTCTTGGATCCAAGTTTTGTGCATATTGGAATGTTTTTGTGCTGGGGTGCTGTTTCGTCACCAGGGCCGGGCACGTCCAGAAATGAGCACACGGCAAAAACGGGCATGGGAGCATCGAGAATTCCATGCTCTGCCCGTTTGCCCCTCGGGTCATGGAAAAAATCGTGACGGAAAGGTGCGTGTTCTTTCCGGGCTCCAGGGGCCTTTTCCGGACCCCGGGACCGTCGAACAACGACTCATGGTGAAAAACCGGTCCCAGGGAACAGGTCGAGTTCTCCGGGGGTCCACGTTTTGACAAATATCCGGACCTTGGGGGTCTAGATTTGAGGCCATCTTGGGAGCCTCTGGGACCTCCCACGGAGGCTCACGGCTTCTCGCGATGATGTTGGGAGCCTTTTCGGTCGCCCTGGAAGGCTGATCGAGCAGCCATTTTTCTACATCACGCGAAGTCGTGCTGGTTTTAGGAGGCCGCTGTTCCAGGATCCGCCGATAACCCGAGTTGTCGAGCTCGCCCGCCGCCCTCTCCCTCCCCTTTTTGGGACAACCTGACCTTGTCGGCTGCGCAGGGCCGAAGGGAGTGCGCAGCATCTGCCCGAGGCGAAAGGGTTATGCTATCGGCCGGCGCCTCACACCCCCCCCTCAACCGGATAACCAGGGTCACCACCGAAGAATGAAGCACTGCCTCTCGCCGATTTGGCTCTCTGGGGTCACCCCCTGAGCCCTCCAAACTTCGAGACGACCTCCCCCCCCAGCGCCATCGTGCAGCGATCTGGGAGCTCCAAGCTCGAGCAGCGTGCCAGGGCATCGGCGCAAACATCGTGCGCAGGCATTTTCCAGGACCCCCTGGAATCCCGTGAGATGGAAGTCTGGCTTGAGACGATGGACGAGCTTCCCCGAATTGTTCTTGCAAAAAGGGGTTCGTGCTTGGGATGCTTGCATGACGGTGCCCAGACAAAAAGTGTGCACACCCATGGCGGTAAGGCGATACAATCTGGTGACAACCACAATTGCGAAATGCCCTCGCTTCGCACCCCTCCCTCCCGAACCCAAAGTTGAAGTGTCCACATTTTGTCCTTGGCCTTTGGCCTGCCGCCCAAACCCGTCAACTCTGAATTCGGTGGAGGGGATATACATTCTGGTCCGACGTGCTTTGGTAACTCAAGGTTTTGGCGAGGCTTGCGCACTTGCGAAATCTTAAGAGATTCATAGGTTCAATATTTTACGAACGGGGTTCGTTCGTGTGCATGTCAAAATTGTTCGAACGCCCTTGCGCGCGTGCCGTTGCGAGAATCCTCTGCAAAAAACGGGACGAAGTGCACGCGCGCGCGTCGTCGCGCGCGCATGCCGAAATCCTTCAAACACCTTTGGTTCCGGAAGGATTTCAAAAACCAGTGTCCCAAAAACATGCAAACACAAGGTTTCGCAACACAGATTTTCAGTAAGAACGTGCGCACGCGCTCTTGCATAGTCGTTGTCGTCGTTCCCTCTTTCCTCGTCGTTGTCGTCGTCGGCGTCGACGTCCTCCCTCCTTCGTTGTTCTCGTCGTCGCCGTCCTGCCTCCTCCCTCGTTGTCGTCGTTGTCGCCGTCGTCGTCCTTCCTCCTCCCTCGTCGTCGTCGTCGTCGTCTTCGTTGGCGACGTCGTCGTCGTCGTCTTCGTCGTCGTCGTCGTCGTCTTCATCGTCGGCGTCGTCGGCGTCGGCGTCGTCGTCGTCGTCGGCGTCGTCGTCGTCTGCGTCATCGTCGTCGTCGGCGTTGTCATCGTCGTCGTCGTCGTCGGCGTCGTCGTCGTTGGTGTCGTCGTCGTCGTTGTTGTCGTCATCGAAGTCGATGGAGACGCCCTCGGTGTCGTCGTAGTCGTTGTCGGTGGCGTCGTCATCGTTGTCGCTGCCGTCGTCGGCGTCGGTGTCGTTGCCAAGTGCCATTTGGCACCTACCGTCACGACCTTAAGAGGTCTTGCGACCAAGTTGCGGATGGGAGGGTGGGATGCTTGCACGAGCAGCGGAGAGGACAGCTAGTGATTGCTAAAAAAAGATAGGTTCTACCACCTCCCAGGAACCGATGCAAAACACATAGGATTCTGACCCAATGTCCATCCTACCTGTGAATTCCTATTATCCCAGCCAAACCGGTATCGCCCCCCCCCATGTGTATGGACACCCATGTGATACACATAGTGTGTGCAATGACCAACAGTTTGGGCCTCGCGCTCGCAACCATGACTGGTTTCTGGGGACCCTGAAGGCACCTCGTTGTACCTGCGCCACGGTGGCGAAAAGCTACACACCAAAATAACTGACCGCGCCCAAGGCAGAACCTGAACACAGCCACATCACAAACTGTGTGCTGTTGTTCCCCCATGCTGTCTCGTGGAAGCGCCGTGACAGGGTCGGATCAAGCTTGCTAGTTCGCCGCGGTGTCGCGAGGTCCCCTGTTGTTCCACATGGCGCTGCCAGGCGCATTTCGGAAAGCCCGCGAAATGTAGAGCCACATCACCACAGACGGATTCTAGTTATAAACGCGCATGTGTTCGAGAGCAAACGCGCAAACGACATGCTAAACAGCAGTGGTCCACGCATGGGGCCGCCCCATCCCCCAGCACTCATCGGTTCTCATCGGGTGCAGGCGCGCCTCGGAGGCCCCAGCTGTTCCGAATGTGGAAACCTAGATTGTATGATTGGCCGTTTGCTCGGTCTGGAGGCGTATCGGTTCCTTCCGGCCGCTGGTTAAGTGCTCAAGCAATGATAGCACTTCGGTGCATGCGCCCCGCCGCCTCCTGCGGCGATGGCGAAGGCGGGCGCGAACATGCAACGTTATTAATGCAGGGTGGGAGGCAGCGCGCAGCAGAATACCGTGATCCAATCTGGTATTATGAGCGAGGGGCAGAGAGAGAGAGGGGGTGGAGAGAGGGAGGAAGAGAGAGAGAGAGAGAGAGTGGCACGCATTTGATATGCATATTTGTACATGCGCAAGCGTAGGCGGATGCACAGGCACCTCCCTATACACGCATACGAATATACAGAAATCAAGTTGCGAAGGGAGACCCTGCAGTCGACATTGTCGCGCAAATGCATCACATAAATATCGTCATGGCTGTGGTTTGGCATCCCAGTTTTATTTCGTCAGCAAACGGTCGCATCGCACATGCTCTGGCGGCGTGGGTGGATGTGGCAGCAGTTCATGTTCCAAGGTGTGCAGCCCAGCCAGCGTGGGGATCTTCCGACGCAGTCCATGGGTCTTGATGGGCATGAAAGTGGAGGGTTGGCTGTGGATGCGCACGGTGCCCTCCTTGCACGTGGACTCGTTCATACCAAGGCTCGTGCCAGGCAGCCGCGCTTCCCAGGGAGCCTCTGTCGGGCAACGTGCTGTCAAAATGAGCAGCGAGTGGGAACAGCGTGTGATCTTTGTCCCTGCTGGATCTCCAGAGGGCATCGGTCAAGCATCGCAGTCAGCTAGCAGCCACGCCCTCAAGTTTCAACGCGTGTCGCTACAAGGCATAGCCGTGGAGCACACCCATGTGCTGAGCATCGGGGTTTCCTGTCCCCTGAGCTTGTCAGAAGCGTCATTCAATCAAGCAAGGGCCAGGACAGCACTTGGCAGAGAGCCGAGAAGTTGATGAACCGGTTTTAGCATGTGCTCATACGGAAGATCTCGTTTGGTGAGGCGATTGTGCGCCCTTGGGCGACTTTGGGAGTGGGATGGGGATTGCTCGAAGAGGTGGCCCTCTGTAATGGGGAAGTCGAGCTTGGACTACATGTCCTCTGGCACGCGCTATGTGCTCCAGCCATGGCAGATCGGGGGTGACCTGGAGGACGAGGAGGAGAGGGGGAACAGAAGGAATGAAGGTCCCTCGTGGTCGAGTAGGAGGGGGGGAACAGAAGGAATGAGTGCGCCTCGTGGTCCGCGTTGCCATCCGCCGAGCCACCGTGCGCTGTGCAGCCGCACACGCGCCGTGCAATACAGGCGGGGCCATGCCGCTGCGGCCGTGCCGCCTTCGCAGGCGGCCGCAGGGTGCCCCCCGCTCGCGGCGTTCGCGCGCGCCCCACCGGTCCCGGATTTGAGATCCTCCTCGCTCCTCCTCGCTCCTCGCTCCTCCTCGCTCCTCCTCGCTCCTCCTCTGTCTCCTCCTCCTCCTCCCCCCTCTTCCTCCTCCTCCTCCTCCGCCTCCTCCTCCTCCTCCTCCTCCTCCCTTTCCTCCTCCTCCTCTTCTTCCTGCTCCTCCTCCTCCTTCTCCTCCTCCTCTTCTTCCTGCTCCTTCTCCTCCTACTCCTCCTCTCCTCTGCCGGGAGGATGGGCGTGCCAGCGGATTTTCTCTTCTCGGCGGCGAGCCCAGGAGGGAAGCGAGAAGGGGCGGGCATTCGCAGAAGGCTCGGGCGTCCCCTGGGCTTCCTAGAAGTTCTCTTCGAAGTCTCCCCCCGAATACACAGAACTCTTCTCAGAAGGCTGGACGGCTTCTGAGATGCCCCGCCGCCTTTGGGAAGGCCTTTTCCTTGCCACTCCCCCCCCTCGCTCGCCGCCCAGGAAGAGTGGCCCTTCGCGGGAATGACCTCTGGTGCTGGCACGCTGGGGCCCCCAGGTGGCCGAGTGCGATCCGCTGGCAGCCTCTTGCGCGCTCGGATTTGGCCCCCGGCGCACCCCTGAAGCTGCGTACCGAAGGTCACTCTTGCCTAGGGTCACTCCTGGCGTGTCGCCGAGAGCACGACGGTCCGACCAGGGGGCCATCCGGGCCGCCGCCACCTTTGGGAACACCGGTCGCCTTCAAGCCACCTGCGAGATTTCTGGAGCCCACCCCTCGGCGGCCGCCGCCAGCTTTTGGGAACCGCGTTCTTATCTCAACCGTTCGATATGCTCCCAACGCGGCGTGGGGAAAGGCAAATGTGGGTTATGTGGAAAGTACCCTTCCTCGGCAGCGGCGCTGGGGAAGGGGCCTAACACGTCTCTCGATGGGGTTGCTTTTCTAATTCGACCCTTATTTCGGAGCCCAGACTTGCCGGGAATAATGGTGGTACAGAAGGTCGCTCTTCTTGTCATTTGATACCAACATTTGCTAGCGCGCAGCTGCTCCAAGAGTGCACCTGGTCCTGCAGTAGAACTAGTCCCATCGATTTGCGACTGAGGCATTTGGGGAAACAGTACAGACTCGTGACTTAATAAGTTTGGAAGCACTATCGGATCGCGACTTTGGGGTACGTAAGCAGCGGTCAAGGAATAAGGAGCCAGGATAAAAAGTTGTTTTCGTAAATAGGACACACACTAGCGTGCAAGTAATACTATTACAAGTCCCTCGTCCAGCTACTAGTACAGTGATGCTGCATTACATTTATAAGTTGGGCGCTCGCACTTGTCTTCCTGTGGTTACGCTGGGGGGGTAGGACCCCGCGCGCCAACACCCCTGCGACTGAGACTTCTTTCCTCGTCCGGAATCAATCGATCTCACGATCGATCTCCCTGCCGAGTTCATTCTCGCTCTCACTATCGATATCACTATCGATCCCATTGTAGATCACACTTTTCCTTACCGATACCCCAAGCGACCCTTCCGTCGATCCCACGAACGATCTCGCGATTGATGTCACGATCGTTCTCACTATCGACCTCACTGCCGATGCCATCATCAATGTCATGATCGATCTAACCATCGATGTCACTCAATCGATCCCACTACTCATATCACCACTGATGCCCCCACCGATCTCACTATCGAACACACGATCGAGCCCATCTAACTCAATCGGTCCCACCATCTATTTCTCGATCGAACACACAATCAATCCGACGATCGATTTCGCGACTGCTCTTACCCAATCGATATCACTATCAATCTCTCGATCGGTCTCGCCATCGATTTGGCCATCCATCTCACGATTCAATTCACGATCGATCTCACTCAATCGACCTCATTACCAATATCATTATCGACTTCTCCATCGATATCACGCTCGATTTCACTATCGATCTCACCCAATGGATCTCACTGTCGATCTCACTACCGCTAGCATAACAAAGCGTAGCATATCGCATAGCACGGGACACCCCCTCGCCACGGGACACCACGGGACATTATCGGGACACCATTGGGACACCATCGGGGATCGATTGGGACACAATCGGGACACCATCGGGACACCACAGGGCCAGTGCTGGCCAACCCTGGGGACAGCAACGTTTTGTTTCGGCTTCGCCCTGGCAACGGCGGGTTCTTACCTCTCGCCCGCCCACTCAGCTTCGCCTCGCTCGCACGCGCGACACGAACGTGAATCCGAAGTCGATTTCCCGGTGGAGGGGGGTCTCCGTTTCACTGCGATCTCACCCCCCAACCTCCAAAATATATAGAGAGAGGGGGAAAGAGAGAGAGAGAGAGACAGAAAGAGAGAGAGAGAGAGAGATAACCAAACGACTATGATAAATAAAGAACGAGAGAGGCGGAGTCGAGAGAGAGGAGAGAGAGAGAGAGAGAGAGAAATATATAGAGAACATGTGTGTATGTATTCATGTATGCATGTGTGTCTGCAACAATGAAGGTATGTATATCCAAATCTGTATACACATAACAAAGAAATCCACATGAAGGTATAGGAAGTGCTACATTCTTATGTACACATACATACATATACATATATCAAGAGAGAGAGGGAGGGAGAGAGAGAGAGAAAGAAACAGACAGAGGGAGAAGCATAACAGAGAGAGAGAGAGAGTAACATATGATAGAGTAACATATGATAACGTGACGGGGCTAGAACGTTTACCCGAATCAGATTGAGGGCGGGAGGAAGGCCGATCGAGGCACCCGCGAAGATTCAACAAAAAACACTGCTGGGGTTTTCTCTGGTGTCAGTGTATTGAAAGAGCCCGCTCGCCCGCTTCTCCAGCACAAGCCCTAGCACACCACGGCCGCTGTCTCCGGAGCAGCACCCGGTGCTCCACGGCCTCCGCCTCCAGCGCGAGACCCGGCGCCTCCAGAGCCGTTGGGGTCTCGTGTCGGAGGCGGAGGCCGTGGAGCATTCTGTTTTGGCTGCCGTCTCCAGCGCGCCACATAGTCCTCCACGGCCTCCGTCTCCACCGCACCCCCCTCACTATTCCACAGCCTCGGTCCCCAACACACACACACACTTTTGCGTCGGTGGCGAGGTAGAGGTTGACTGCGCAGGCGGTGAATGGCATGAACGGGGGTACCGTTGGGCCGACTTGTGCCACCATGCAGGAGGAGGAGGGAGGAGGGATGCGGCCTAAGGAAAATAAGGATGGAGCGGGCGGCGCAGGGGTCAGAAACCCCAACACACACACACACACACCAGAACCACAGCCTCCGTCTCCAAAGCGGCTACTTCAGGAGTTACATTAAAAGTCCAAGTCCGCCTGCTTCCCCCCACCCGTTCCGCCCGCCTCTCCAAACCACGCCTCGTACTCCACAGCCTCCGTCTCCAAAGCAAAACCCGATATTCCACGGCTTCCGCCACCCACACACAGCCCAGTAGTCCATAGCCTCCGTCTCCAAGACGGCTTTCTTAGGAGTTGCACTAAAAAGTCCGTGCCAGCTTGCACGAGGCGGTGACCTGAATGGGGGGGGGGTGAAGAAAAAGGCCCTCAAGGGCTCCTTTCTTCACACCCCATATCTACAGTGCCATCTTTAGGACATGCTCCGCGTGCGGATCATGTACTCAACATGCAGGGATTCAGTTTTTTTTAACAAAGATGAGTTCATGCATAAATGTGTTCATACATTATTCACTTATCAAAAATCCAAAGTATATATATATATAACCTTGTATATAAGCAAAAACTGCCCTGTAGGTCATCCCCCGCTACCACCTGCCAAGTCTTGTCCCTGTCCGACCTGGTTCTGGTCCTGGCGCATCGTCGCGTGGCAGGAGGAGCGCGGACCGTGTGCCGAGCGTTTCGGGCTCCAGCCGTTCCGCGTCCCGCGCGCCTCGGCAGCGTCGTGTGCGAGCGCGGCCCGATGGCGGCGGTTGCTCCCTGCGAGCCGCCCGCCAAGGGCGCGATGCTGAAGGAGGCCTCTCCCGTCCGTCCTGCTGCTTCCAGCGCTGGCAGCCCCTGAGATCCGGGCGCTGCAGCTTCTTCACGCTGGCCGGTGTCGTCCGTTCTCGGCTCCCGGGGCCATCACAGATCGATCCGATGCCGCACTGAGGTGGGGCACAGATCTCCAGTCATGATTTTGTTCGCGATATTGTATTTTTCATAATGTCGGATCTCAGGGGCCGCTTGAGCCACTGCTGTCAGGGTCAACTTTAGGAGAGGGGGGATAGGCTCAGGGGGGGGCATCGACCCCCAGTCGCCCATTCATTGCCTCAGGGGCCAGATGGCCCAACCCGCCCAGAAGCGTGCGGATTTGCTCTGGTGGGCCCATCGCCCATCTATCGGCGATGTATCGCCGATCCCAGCTCGATGTTTCCCCGCCCTTAACCGGTCCCCGGTCCCCCCCTATCTTCCTCGTTCGTTGCCTATTCTCGCGATGGCCACTGATGGCTTTCTCGGCTGCTTTGGCACTCACCATCGCCATCATCATCATCATCATCATCATCATCATCATCATCATCATCATCATCATCATTATCATCATCATCACCACCATCTCCATCTCAATCACCATCACCATCACCATCACCACTGACTTTATTAGTATTATCATCACCATCATAAGTATCGTCGTCATCATCATCATCATCATTACCATCATCATCATCATCATCATCATCATCATCATCATCATCATCGTCATCATCATCATCACCATCACCACCATAATCATCATCATCATCATCATCATCATCATCATCATCATCATCATCATCATCATCATCATCAGTATCATCATTGTCATCATTCCTGCGAGGTCTACCGACCAGGAGCCCTCCTGACGAGGACGGCATCCCCGTCGTGGAGTGCGCTAACCCCGGTCGACTGCCCCGCGAAGATCTTGCCACCGCAAGGCAAGTCATGGTGGAGAGCAGGAGGAGGGAGGGAGGGAAAAGACGGAGACCCGAGGGAAGGAGGGACCTTTTTTGGGAGTGTTTGAAGTTCTTTCACAAGACTCGCCAGTTTTCGAGAGTTTGCGGAGCCTGGGGTGGTCTCCATCCGCAGCGCCTCGTCGAGGAAGTTCCAGGGGTGCCCGAAGCGTGCCAAAGGGCCGCCGCAGAGCTGGCTTGCATGAGCCGAGAGAACGGAGCGTATGTTCGCAGACACGCTCGCGCCGCAAACACAAACGCAACGGGTGTGCGTTGGCGGCGCGCAAAAGGAGGTAGGGGGAGGGGGGAAGGCTTCTTAGAAGCGCCCTGCTTCTTAGAAGGCCTCGGCCTTACGTCTACAGAGAAGGCCCGCGCCTTCTAAGAAGCAGGGGTGCTTCTAAGAAGCCTTCCCCCCTCTCCCTACCCCCCTCTGCGCGCCGCCACGTGCGTGTGTGTGTGTGTGTGTGTGTGTGTGCGTGTGTGTGTGGTCATTTTCGGTCTCCGGTGGCCCCCGCCAGACCTCTGATCGACCCAAAGGGGGTCCAGCAAAAAACGGGGGGGTGCAATCTATAATTGGTGCAAGAGGGTTACAATAGAATTGGGGCGTGCAATACATTACAGGGCGCCAGAATAATGGTGGACTTTCGCGTGCAATGCATTCATCGCAATACGATGCAAGATATGCGCAATACTAATCTGCAGTACGACGCAACACAATGCAATCCCTAGCGCAATACATCTGCAAAACAATTTCCCCAAAGCCGTTGCAACACCCCCTTTCAGCCGGACCCCCTTTGGGGTCCACCAAGAGGCCCCGGGGCCCTCGGAAAACGACTCGGGGTGGAAAACTTGACCTCCCTCGCGCGCCCAGGGCCCCCGCGAAGGCCACCCGAGGGGCCCGCACGTCGGACGGGCGGCGGCGCGGAGGCCACAGCAGTTGCCGCTCCCGGGGGCGCTCCCGCCTTCTGGGGTGTTTTTTTTTTTCTCGGAGGAGGGGGAGGAGGAGGAGGAGGAGGAGGAGGAGGGGGAGGAGGGGGAGGAGGGAGGAGGAGGAGGAGGAGGAGGAGGAGGAGGAACACGCTCTTCTGGGGGGTGGCCTTTTCTCGGAGGCGGGGAAGGATGCATGATTCCATGGAGGAAGGATGTACCCCTGCCGCTGCCCTTGCCTCGCCCTCCCCCGTTTCTGGGGTCTCCTGGGCAGCCCTCGTCGCCACCGCCGGACTCGCCCCGAAGATGTCTGGTCGGAACGCGCCCCGGGTGAGTTCTGGGGAGCAGCGGAGGAGGAGGACGAGGAGGAGGACGATGAGGAGGACGAGGAGGGCGAGGAGGTCGAGGAGGAGGAGGACGACGACGACGAGGAGGAAGAGGAAGGACGAGGCTAACGAGGAGGAGCAGCTGTGTCGGTGCCCTGTTTGGTTTCCCCCGCAGCTGATCGCCCTCCGAAGGATCGAGCTCTGCGGGGGCCTCGGCGGGCGGTGCAGAAGGATGTCTATGCGGGCCCGAGGATGAGGATGCATTGTCGGGCTCGGGGGGACACCTGTATCCAGGAGGACGAGGAGGAGGAGGACGACGAGGAGGAGGAGGACGAGGAGGAGGAGGACGAGGAGTTGGAGACCGCCTGCCGAGGCCCCCGCAGCTTGGTCCCCAGGCGATGGTGCGTCAATGGTAAACCAGCGCGTCGCCAGTGCTGGCTCATTCCTCGGAAGCGGACGCCCAGAGGATACGTCGCAGGGCATGGCGCGGGAGCGCCACGACCTGCACAGACGCCGCAGAAGCCGTTTCTTTTGCAGGCGACTTCTCGCCAAATGTCGGTTCGGGGATTGGGGTCGCCACATCCCCCGCTATAGTTCCTGGAAGGGCCTCTGCGCATTCTGTCTACATGGGTTGGCGCTGCTGCGATTGACCGTTCAGCTGGGCATAGTTGGTGTGTGTGTGTGTGTTTGTTTTTGTTGTTGTTTTCTTTTCTGCTTTTTTATCACAAAAAAAGCGGGCACTAACACACGGTCTCTGCGGCACCGTTGCATGTCGTGCGCGGTTTGCACGGCGGATGCGCCGCCGCCGGGCAAGGCAGCACGGTCCGCCCCCGAACGGGATTCCCGAGCAGTTTATGGGCGGCCGGCGAGCACCCGTCGCGTGCTCCGGCGCGCAGCAGCGCATGCTGGTCCCTCCGGTGCCCTCGGCCTCCAGAGGACCCGGTATCGCTCGGACGTATGCATTTTTCCTCCGGTGAGGGCCATCGAGGAGCATCTTTGATCATTTGGCGAAAAAAACCACGCACGAAACCCCAAAAAACACAGGGAATGGACGTCCGAGCGATGGCCAGAGGAGGGCCAGAGCACTGAGGATGTAGTTGAACGTGTGTGGCTCAGGCCACGGTTCGTGGCATGAGTTTGCCTCTTGGAGTTCGGCTCGTGCGGTGCTCCTGGTTCGGCTCATTAGTTATAGCGGCGTTCTGTGTCGAGGTGTGGTGGGGTCACCAGTGTGATGTCTTGCGGAGAGAAGAGGAGAGGGCCAGAACGTCGAAACGCCAATGGTCCCCTGTCTGACGGGGGCGCCTCGCGGGAAGCGAGGGGACTCTGCATCTTCGGCTGCGAGGCAGCATCTGTGAGCTCTCCGAAAGGGGATGTACATCCTGGAAGGCAGTAGCGCATGAGAGCCCCCTTGCGCCCGTGGCCGACCCAAGTTTAGACACCAAGTCGCACTTGTCTGGATCAGACAAGGGCGGACATCTGCTTCTAACTCAGGCCCCAGCTCCAGAGCCCCGAGGGCACCTTCCATTAGAGCAACCCCCTTCCCCCCCTCCCACACCTTGAGTAGGGGGTCGACTACAGTTTGCCCCCACATTGACGGTCTCCTCGGATCTATTCAATATACGTAAACAGTTTGTAGGTCTATGGAAGCATCTTCTTATATTTCGTAGATTCGATTGAATTAAGTTTGGATAAATGAATTCTGTAGTTGGGCCCCTGCCCGAACCCCGCGGTGCACGGTTTAGGTCGACTGGCTGTGCGGCGGTGGGACACCCATGAGTGCCGCTGCCGCACTGCTTGGTCGCCCTCTTTTTTTCACGCGGGAGGGGGGCGTTGCGACACAAGCGGCGCAGGAGCGGTGCCGGAGCCAGCCACTGGTGGCCACACCTCAACGGACCCTAGAAACGACATGGCCGTTTTTTACCGGTTCCGTTTTGCCGTTTTTTGCCGGTGTCGTCGCCGATGTTTTGCAGATTCCGTTGTCGTTTTTGTTGCCGGTTCCCGTCCCGGTTCCAATCCCAGAACCGTTTCTGTTGCCGTTTTCGGTCGTCTCTTTTCCCGTGGCCATTTTCAGAAGTTTGTCCAAACACATATTTAATTTTTTAAAAAATATGTTTTGGGAAACCCGTGAAACAGCGGCCCTGTTTTTTCCGGGGCCCACTAGCAGGGCCACACCACCTCCGCCCCGCGCCAAGTTCCCCGAGAGGCCGCCCGAAAAGTGCGCGGTGGTTTGCGGAGAAGGTGCGCGAAAATTGCTGCGCTCTCGCGATCCCGAAAATCTACCCCACCAGTCGGCCACGAGCGAGGGGGGGAAGTGAGAAGGCGACGGCCTTCTCAGAAGGTCCGGAAGTCCCAAGGCCTTGTGAGGCGTTTTCTCTATAAGCCTTCCCGGGAGACGCAAGAGAGCTTATCGGAAGGCGCGAGGGCTTCTGAGAAGTCCCGCCGCCTTCTGAGAAGGCCGTCTTCTAATTCTCATTTCCCCCCCCGCAGCAGGAGCTGGCGGAAACGAAGAGCGGAGGAAGCGCCGCTGGCGGAAGCCCAGCGGAGGCAGTCGCGGAAGAGAAGGCTCCCTTCCCAAGAGATGCCAACCTTTCCTGATTCAGGGTTTTTGGAGTCACCCATATACACATAAGTTGTTGGCTCTCCGCGCGGATTTCTTGGATCCGCGCTGGGCTCCCTTGGCGGCGTCTTAGGCGCCGCCCCTGGCGCTATTCGCGCGCCAGGGAGGGGGGTCCAGCGCTGATCCAAGAAATCCGAGCGGAGCTCCAAAAGTTTATGTTTATGCAGTTTTGTTCCTGCTTCTCATATATACATATATAGCAGCGTTGGATAGCAGGCTCTCGCAGCAGTATGCTCGGAGATTTTCGGACGGCCTTCGGGTTTCATTTTCAGAAAGTACTTTGAGAGTTTCAATGGACACTTTCTGTTGTTTTCGGAGGTGTCGGCGTGCAGGGCTTGACCATTAGATCAAAAGCAGGGCTTGACCTGAGGCCTGGGCATGACACTCTGCAAGAATCACCATGAGACCTTCGCAGCTCCGTTTCTGGACCTCGCTCTCATCCTTTTGCGAACGCATTCCTGAACTCCCCGTGGGACCCGACGGGAGCGCTGAGCTGATCTCACAGATAGTTTGACTTAGTGCAGCCGCACGCCGAGAGCACGTTTATTCGGCACCGAGACGCTTACCTCGGTAGGCGCAGTAGCCTCCTATCGGCCTTACCCAAACATACTAATACTATGTGTGCGTCGCCCCCGAAGGGGCGACGCGCGCGCCGAGAAACCTTAAAGTATGTGCTCGGTGGTGGGCGCTTTCTGGCCGCACCGCTCGGGAAACGATCTACTCAGGATGGATCTGCAATTTGTGCGGGTCGGACGCACGCCTGCGAGGAGGACACGTAGTGCTAGTATGCCTTCCTGAGTCCCATCCAATGCCATTGCCCATCTTTCGTCGTGAAGAGTTGGAACGATTTGACCTCAGTGCCCAGATCCTTCGGCTTTGCACACGCCTCGGACTGCGGAGGGCATGGACCGTGAGGGCTACGAAAGCAAGGGACAGCACAACAAGTCCGACGGCGAACAGCAAACAACGTAAGAGTCGGGCGAAACGTCAGAGGAGGAAAAAGTACCCATACCGCTACCATCCCCTCGTTGTCCCATGTTTGGGCCTTCTGAGAGGCATTCGTCGCCACCGCTGGATTCGCTTCAAAATCCAGGCCCGAACGCACCCCAGGAGAGGTCTGGGGAGTAGCAGTATCGGTGCCTTCTGGTTTCCCCCATACGGGAGGCAGTCGTAGTATGAGCGGGGAAAGGTGACAACAGGAGGAACGAAGGAGCAGTGCAGCTCTGTGTAGCCCAGGCTCCGGGTCCCCTCTAGGCGTGTTCTTCACCGAGGATGCGGCGGTCTTCGGCGACGCGTGGGAGATCCCTGGATTCATGTACCAGGCGGCCGCAAGCAGCGGGGGGGGCGGAGAGGGGGCGCATGAGTGACCAGCACCAGCGCACAGCGGGCGATGAGGGGGACGGAATGCTGGATTAGCCGCTTCGCACCCTCCAGCCAGAGCCGGAGAGGCTCGTGCGTCTTCGGGCCTACTCGATGGAGGGTCTTGGGGCCCATTCGATACAGGGCCTCGGGACCCCTTCGATCTAGGGTCCTGGGACCCCTTCGACATGGGGGCCTATTCGACACAGGGGGCCTGTTCGATGTAGGCCCAGGGACGAAGGTCAGGGGGCCTCTTCGATATAGGGCCTGGGGGCCCCCTCGTGGCCAGAAGAGGCCCCTCCCTTCCCTGATATCGCGGCCCGCGGCGGCGGCGCCGGCGGCCGCCATCTGCGGGCGCCGGGGGGAGGATGAGGGAGGAGGAGGAGGAGGGAGGAGGAGGAGGAGCCGGAGCAGGAGGAGGAGGAGGAGGAGGAGGAGGAGGAGGAGGAGGAGGAGGAGGAGGAGAGGAGGAGGAGGAGGAGGAGGAGGAGGAGGAGGAGGAGGAGGAGGAGGAGGAGGAGGAGGAGGAGGGAGGAGGAGGAGGAGGAGGAGGAGGAGGAGGAGGAGGAGGAGGAGGAGGAGGAGGAGGGGAGGAGGGGGAGGAGGAGGAGGGAGGAGGGGGAGGAGGGGGAGGAGGAGGAGGAGGAGGAGGAGGAGGAGGAGGAGGAGGAGGAGGAGGAGGAGGAGGAGGAGGAGGAGGAGGAAGGAGGAGGAGGAGAGGAGGAGGAGGAGGAGGAGGAGGAGGAGGAGGAGGAGGAGGAGGAGGAGGAGGAGGAGGAGGAGGGAGGAGGAGGAGGAGGAGGAGGAGGAGGAGGAGGAGGAGGAGGAGGAGGAGGAGGAGGAGGAGGAGGAGGAGGAGGCTGTACTCCAGGCGTGTCTGGTATCCGGGGTGTCCTAGACTGGCCACCGAGGACCTCGCATGCGGCTCGGGCCGGAGGTGCCGGGGCGGCGCTCGGGCGTGCGAGCCCCCCCGGGAGGCGTGGACGCCCGGGGCACGCACCCAGCCAGCCAGGAGTAAGTCGGGCGTGCCCCTCTACGGGAGGAGCATTCGAGAGCATTGTTTGGCAATTGTTGCGCTTTTCGTCCAAAATCCATCTGTATGAGGGACATGCCCGACCCAAAGCCAGGATCGGATCTGCCTCGGCCCAGGAGCTGCTGTCCGCATCCAGTCCACGCCCTGGCAGGAATCCTTGAGCAGCGAGCGCGCGAGTTTGGCGGCAATGTCTCGTCCAGCGTCCATAGATGCTGTGTGCGGATTGACGGGGATGCGCCCGCCGACGTGCACGTCGACCTGCCGCTGACCTGCGGTTTCCTCTCTGGGATTCGCATGTCATGTATGACAGATCCCACAGCAGTTCCCAGGGCGAGTCCAGACGGCATGCAGCTCATACCTATGTGTCAGTCTGCAGGCCGTATCATGCCTGGGTCATGCTGCCACGAGACAGGGCCGTATGCCGACTCCGCCGCTCTGAGCTTCGTCGTCGTGTTTGACAACAAGAGGTGTTCTGGAACTCCCCGGGTTTTACACGGTGCGTTCACCTCCTCGGCATGCCCGAGGTATGCGTACGGTACTCAGCCCTGGGCACACCAAAGGCGTTGAATTGCATATCCCTTGCAATTTTCCAGACGTTGCAATGTGGGTTGTGCGCACTTATCTCCTAGGCTGTCGATTCATTGTGCACTGGCGTGCTGCCATTCTTCCTCAAAACCACAAGTGCGTTTGCGTATATGCACACTGTGCTTGATGATTAGAGCCAACGGTCGTGCTTATGTTGCACGGGGAGATGGTGCTGGGGGTCTCGAGGTTGATGGCAATGATTCAGAAGATCCCTAAGCACGAACACTACATGTATGCAGGTGCACAGTGAAGTTGTAGACGTGCATATATATATATGTATACATAAAGAAATGTATATGTATATATATATGTATACATAAAGAAATGTATGTGTATATATATATATGTATATATGTATGTGTGTATGTGTCCCTCTCTCTCTGTACGTGTGTGCGCGCTCGTCTCCAATGTCAGGGTACAATGCCTTGGACTTCGCGAGACCCTCCGAGCCACCCGAGGAGCTCTTCCGCGTCCCTCGGGGGCGACGAGCATCCAAAGACCAAAGTCTTTCGGTGCTTCTACCACGGAGGGCCACATGTGCTGCTTCTGGCCGGCCTCCGTGCAGCTCTCGATACGAGGGCTGCTCTTTCCATCCCCGCGCTCCGTGCCAGGCCGACCATTTCCACCTCGCCGGCCGTGCGCAGAACTACCTGCCGGGCGCGCTCGAGTGCCCCCCTTCTGGGACGGACGCCAGGGGGGCTCCGAGCAGGTCTGAGAGGACGACCTCTGGGGAGCGATATGGATGTACACGCCAGCTGTTGAAAGTAGTTCTCTTGGATGCCCAGATCCCAAGCGCCTTCCTACTTCAAGAATCGATGTGCTCTTACGTGTGTTGTCATTCTCTGGGAGGGCCTGAACCCAATCTAGTTGATCCGCCTTCCTACTTCGTGTTTTCACCTACTTCTTCCGACCGACGTGTAAAGTGATGGACGTTCGGCAGGAGAGGGGTGGAGTGGGGCCTTGGCCTCGAGCAGAGGATGCCGAGGGCAAGACGGAGAGGCTGTAGGGGAATGCACCAGGAGCCGAACATATCCGAGGGAAGGGAGGGAGGGGAGGCGCGTGGGAGTGCAAGGAAGCAGGAAGACAACCTGACCGAGTATGTCTGTATGTGTTGTGTGTGTATGTGTGCGCGTGTCGCGCAAACGCGCACATATTTGCGTGTGTGCATGCGCGCATGTGCGTTCATGCACGCTCTTGCTCGTATGTGTGCTTGCATGTCTGCTCGATTGTGCGCGTGTGAAACGTTGCACGCTGACCCCCTGCAAGCAAGAAGGCTTTTGGAGCTTGCCACAGTGCGCGTTTATGTGCATGCCATTGTGCGGCCATGCGTCCTGTGTGCATCATCGCGTGCTTGTCTTCATTGCTGCTTCGTGTCTTGCCATGCTCTATCCAGCGGGTTTCCTCTTTGTCAAAGGGCAGCGTTACTTGCCCATGCATGTATAAACTCACTGTGTGTATACACATACATAGACAAGCATATGTATGTGTACATAGTATGGCGTGGGCTATGGGGTAGTCGTGCCAGAAACTGTTGGCGCCAGGTACATGGTTCAGCCCAGCGGCTTCCAGCTTAGCGGCTGAATGCCCCCTGCGACGAGCATAGGTTGTTTGAGAAAAGCAGTGGCAGAAGCAGCTGCGCGCATGCCAGGTCCCTCGAAGCGTCGGGTAGACCCAGACATGCCACGTCTTGTTTTTTCAGGACGGCGTCCCTGGAAGTCCCGACCTTTTCCCTGGGACCCGTTTTTTCGTCCCGAGCCGCTGTTTGACGGTCCCGAGGCCTGGCGAGGGCCCACTAGGGCCGAACATAGCCAACAATTTCCGCCCCGATTTCTTCCACGACGCGGTCGTGTCTGGGGAAGAAAATTCCCATGATGTGTGTTGTCACTGGTCTTTGTGGGCCCTGGAAACGGCAAGGCCGTTTTTTTACCGTTTCCCAAAAAATGCCCCTTGAAAATGGAAACGGCAAAAAAACGGCGACCAGAACGGCAAACAAACGGCTCCAGGATTGGAACCGGAGCCGGAACCGGTAAAAAAACGGCGACGGAACCTGTAAAAAAGCAGCGTCGGAACCGGCAAAAAAAAACACAGAACGGAACTGGTAAAAAAACGGCCCTGTCGTTTCCAGGGCCCACAGCTGGTCACTGGCCGACATTCCGAGTCATCGGAATCGCACAGTCAGCACGCAGGCGTTGGCAAGAGCTGCGGCCGCGGAGGGGCCGAGCAGCCTCGTGATCCCGCCCGCGCCCTCAGAACAGCGCCAGCATAGAGGATTGTGTGCGTTTTTTTGTTTGTGTGTGTGGGATCTCGTCCACCTCCTCCTCGCTCTTACGCATGTCCTATTCCCTCCGTTCTCTCTCTCCCCATATGTTTTCTGTTTTGTTTGTCTCTCTCTCTCTCTCTCTCTCTCTGTGGCTAACTGACTAACTAACTGTCTCCCCCCTCTCTCTCTCCCTCTCTCTCTCTCAGTGTCTCTCTCTCTCTCTCTTGTTTTTTTTTGTTTTTTTTTTTTTTGTTTTTTCTCTCTCTCTCTCTCTCTCTCTCGCTCTCTCTCCCTCTCCCTGCCACTCATCCAGCGCACTGTGATTCCACGTCTGGCCTTATCCCATGAGAGCTCTGCAGGCTGTTCCCCCTGCAGGGGGCAACGAAGCGTCAGGGAAAGCGTTGCCTCACTCTGTTTTCTAGGCTCCTCCAGATTTTGCAAGGTGACGTCTAGCCTCGGGTGCTGAGCGTGTTGAGTCTAAGCTTTTGCGGCTGCGGAAAGAGCATAATCATGTTGCTAGCTGCCCTTGGCAGGAAATGCTGACAGTCCGATGTCGATCACATTCGCCAAATCCGACGTACTAGTTTTGCGGCTGGCGCTTGCTCCTAGAAGGGACCATCGGAATATTTCAGCGGCTTCACGGGTCGTTGGATCGTGGCAGAAAGCAAGGGGCAAACATCGCAACCCCGTTGTTTGTCGCCGCGCTGACCTATCAATTTCTGTCGTAGAGTAGACATTAGGCATTGTGCCTCCGCCCACCCCAACCAACCTCCATGCCGGTCTCTCGAGCAAACTGCCAAGCATGAGCAGCCATGGTATGTCACCTGCTATAACCTACGAGAGTGTACAAAACGTGCCTTCCGCTAAGTTTGAAAACAATCCTCGGGGGTGAGGTGGGGTGTGGGTGTGTGTGGGGGGAATCCACCAGAACTGCCGACATCGCGCAGGATCCTGGTGAAACTTGCGTCTCCCATTCCTTCGAAACGGGAAGGGCCGAGAAACTCTTATGTGCGCTGGAATTCGACTGGGCGGGAAGTCGGGACAGCTGTTCCCGGGGGGCGAGACCGCTTCTAGACTGCAGCAGTGTCGCACATTCGTCTATGCGTTCGGTCCCCGCTCTCCTTGGAGCATGACAAGGCCCTGATCCTGTACAGCGGAGCCCTAGGCCACCAAAGATGGCAGTGCATTGGGTGGGCACAGGAGGGGCGGAGAGTGGACAACATAGGAGTTCGACGACGAACATGGCAGAAGAGCTTTTCGTTCGTTCTTCTGTGTTGAGTTGGAAGAAGCGTCCTCTGTGAAGCAAGCCCTTCGTAAACGCACCTTGCATGCGATTCCGTAGTCCTTGAAACAAGGCCGTAGAACATGACGCCGAATCTGATTTGCACGTTACTAGCAATTTGATTCAAAGCGCTGACAGATTCTTCGCCGCTTGAGTTCAAACCCATGCCTGTGCTAAGTGCTACTCTCTAGAGCCTGTTGGATAGATATTTCAGCAGTAATGAGTCGTTTTTCGTAGAGCGGGAGACAGGACCAAATAATAAGAGCGCTTCTCATGAGGGTCATGCTCAACCACGCTGGCCGTTTTCTCGACCAGCTGGTCAAGGGTTCTTGACATATTAGAAACGCCCTTGATATCGAATCTGGCAGCCATATCGTTTCCTTCCACATACACTCGTGAAAGTTGTCGGGTTCGGTCCATACTTTCCTTGATGAGCAGTTATTGGCAACGGAGTCTAGGAGTCAGCGTGTGGGATATGTGCACCTGTCGGCCCCCGACTCTGCACAGACGCGTGTACGGGTCGAAGCGTGACCTGCCCATGGCCTTTGTGAGTCTTCACTTTGCTTATAATGTTAGCACCGTGCGATTGAGATCCCAACTCAACACGGCATGGCGATATAACATACCATGTTTGAGGCTTCGATTGCCATAATTGTCTCACAGTATTGTCGGACGTATTCGTGCGCCGTGTCAAGATGGCAAGGCATCTTTTCGTAGTTCGCCCGTTCATGATATCCATATGTGAAACCAGCAGAAGTTTCTCCGAACCAGCGCGTGGCCCCCCGAACCCGAACAACACCAACATCGAGAATGTAGGCCCAACGTCTCTCTCCTCTCTGTCTCAGTCTCTCCCTCTCTCTCTCTTTTCTCTCTCTCTCTCTCTCTCTTTCTCCTTGGTTCACAACTAGCTAACGATCCCTCCCTCTCTCTCTCTCTCTTCCTCTCTCTCTCGTCTTTCTCTCTAGCTAACAACTAATTAACTAACGATCCCTCCTCTCTCTCTCTCTCTCTCTCTCTTTCTTGCTCTGTCAATCCTCCAGCGCATCGAGATGTTCCACACCTGGCCCTCCCCCAGGCGAGAGCGAGCTCTGAGCGGGCCCCTCCTCATGTAAAGCTGTGTAAAGCTGAGCACGAGGGCCGCTCTGAGCGAGCTCTGAGCGTGTAAAGCTCGGCACGTTTTTCTTTTGGAGGAGTACATGTTTGACAGTTCTGTTTGATTTATGTATTTAATTATTTATTTATTTATTTATTTATTTATGTTTTTGTTTATTTATTTATTTTTATGTATTTATTTATTTATTTATGTATATATATGTTATATATATATGTATGTATATATGAGGCTTTTTTGCATTTTACCTCCACAATCCGCTCGTAGGGGGCCCTGCCCGATCTCAGGCTTGTGCCCGGGCCGGCAGGCGGGACGCCTCTCCCCCGTTCTCCTCGCCCGCCCCCCGCCCGCTATCCTTCCTGCTCCTCCTGCTCTGCCCTCCTCCTCGTCGGCCTTCCCCCTCGGGCCTCCTCAGGCCTCCCTCCCCCTCCTCCTCCTCTCCTCCTCCTCCTCCTCATCCTCCTCCTCCCTCCTCCCTCCTCCTCTTCCTCCTCCCTCCTCCTTCCTCCTCCCTCATCCCTCCTCCTCCTCTTTATCCGCCCTCCTCCTCCTCCTCCTCCTCCTCCCCCTCCCCCTCCCCCTCCCCCTATCCTGCCTCGCCCTCTCTTCCTCATCCTTCCCCTCCTGAGCCCAATAGCGCTGTCGACTGTCTGCCCAACAGCCGTAGACCGGCGAACGTTGTTCTACGCCACGGCGTGGTAGGCTTCGGCATCGTATGGTGGGACGGGTCCGTGGTTAAACCAATCGTAGGACAATGTTGTTCCCAGACATTCCTCGCGCTGCGAAAAATTCACGACGGGAGGTTCTCCGCTATTTTAGGCCTCCGGGGGCCCTTACAGGGCCCCGAGACCGTCAAAAATGTTTCAGGATGAGAAATTGGTCCCGGGGAAAGGGTCCAGATTGGGGGTCGACGTCATGAAAAAATCATTACGTCAGGGGTCTGGGGTCCGTGGCCAAACAAATCGTAGGAAAGCGTGGTTTGTGCTCGAACCTACGGACGCGATGGCAGAGGTGGATGGAAGACGGCACCACTCAAAGAGTACCCGTCGAAATTGTGCAGAGCCATGGCGGCGGCTTTCGCGGCGAGATGGGGACAGCTGGCAGACGACAATTCACCATGGGCCATGGCCGTCGAGGAGTACCGCAACTTACCACTGGACTACTACGCAGAAGCCGCAGAGCTTGGCCACGACTGCCACAGGGAGTGGGGCTCCCGAGGGCGCTAACAGGCACAAGCGCAAGCCGCGCAGTACGGCACACCCAAGCGGCCGAACGCACGACAAACCGCACCACATCCGCTACGCCCAACAATTCCAGCTACCAGACCAACAACAACAGGCCCAAACAACCACCCGACCTAAAACACAACAACACGTCCAACCACCAACCACCAGGCCCTACAACACGACCAACCAGTGTTTACCAGTCCGACAGTACCGCGGCTGAAATCTGACGACGCCACCCGCAGCACGCGCACGACCCCCCCGCAGCCAGACACCGCACCATGACATACCGCCGCGAACCAAGGCGCCCATCACTCCGCCAACCGACCCCAACGGAACGGCGTTAGGACGCAAGTCTTGAGGAAGCCCCGAATGCGTGGAAACACCTCAGGCAGCATTGCCACGTATTGCTGGAGGCCTTTGGGCGCAATTCCTGGGGAAGCCCCAAATGCGAGGGAACAGCCCAGGCACAAGTCGCCACGCTTAGCAGAACAGAAGCACGCAGCGCGTACACACGCACACGTCTTAGCGGCTACCAGCTACCCCAGACTACAGACGACCTCAACGACCGTTAACCTCCAACGACCAACCAGTACCAGCAACCCTACGACAGCCCCACCAACACAACGACACAAGTCAACGCTACCCTGGCGAGGCAAGGATCAAACTTCGAGACGGGCTCGAAGGGTGGGGGGGCAGGACGAGCACTGCCCGCGCCTACCAGGGGGGATGGTGAGGGGCAGGGGGGGGGTAGGACGGCCACTACCCGCGCCCCCGCGGTCCGCCCTGGCTCGCCACCCCCACCATCCCCACGACGGAGGCGGAGCTCACCCGCACGCAGACATGGCAGAGCATACGGCAAGCGTGACCAACCCCACCGCGACTACAACAGCACCAGGCCTGGGGTTCGCCCCCACCGTGGGCACAGTGACCCCTAGCCATAGCAGGACGAGGTGGGACAGCCAAGACCCCCATTTGAAGTCGGTGCATGGAGGCCACCAGGTGCGAGCCCCACCCACACATCTCCGCAAACTCCAATATATCACCACAAAGACCGACGACAGAGTGCGAGAAAGGTGGAGCCATCACAGCCGCACGGCTGCACCCATCTGACCACACATAACAGCGCAAGGAGCCGGAGATCAAGCAGGACGATAAGACGCAACGAGGACAAGACACATGGGAACCCGAGGGAAAGGTGGTCAGGAGCAGGAACCACACACCTCGAGCCCCGAACAAACACAGCTAGAAAGAAGGACAGGAGCAGGGTCCACAACGCCAGAGCAGCACGAGGACTTGGGAAAAGGTGGCCAGGAACAGGGGCCACACACCCGGGCACACGAAGATGGAGTCAAGGAAGTAGGGAGTTCCAGGGAATGATGGTCAGGAGCAGGAACCACACACTTAGAGCCCTAGTATACTCTGGCAGAGGACGGAGGAAAAGTGGTCAGGCTCAAGGACCACACACTCTGTTCCAAGGCCAGGGGGCAGCCTGCCCCGACTCCTGGGCTCAGCGCGAGGCGCCGAAGGGAGCCCAGGCGTCTCTGAGAGGCCAGCCAGGCCGAAGCGGACTCGAGGGACAGGTGATCAGGAGCAGGGGCCACACACCTCGAGCCCCGAAGGGAGCTGGGGAAAGATGGGCACGAGAGCCACTCCCCCACGCCCCGCTGGACCTGGGGAAACGTGGACACGCCCAGGCCCAGCCGGAGAAAGGGGCAGCCTGCCCCCCCCCACGGCTGGGCCCCGCGCCCCGCGCCGCAGGGAGCCCCGCCGCCGCCGCGCGGCCAACCTGGCCCGCGGCCCACGCAGAGGCCGAAGGCCAGGCCCAGCGCCGCGCCGCGGGCGCTGCCTGACGCCCGCGGGCGAGGGCGCGCGCGGCGCCCGTCCAAGGGCCCTTTGCGGGCCTACTTGTTGAAGCCCGGCCTCTTTCCCCTTCTCCTCCGAGGCTGGTCCCTCCTCCTCCTCCTCCGAGGTAGTAACTGGTCCCTGGCCCTCTCTCTTTTCCTCGCGGTGGCGTTCCCGGGGCCGCCGTCGGAGTGCCCGCGCGGCCCTCGTAGGGCTGCTGCGGCGCGCTCCGTGCTCCGGGCGCACGCGAGACGCTGCGCGGAGCGAGGAACGCAGAAACGCAGCTCCAGAGGAGGAGGGGGAGGAGGAGGAGGAGGAGGAGGAGGAGGAGGAGACGAGGAGGAGGAGGAGGAGGAGGGGGAGGAGCGAGAGACGCAGAAACGCAACACTAGAAGAGGAGGAGGAGGAGGAGGAGGAGGAGGAGGAGGAGGAGGAGGAGGAGGAGGAGGAGGAGGGGGAGGAGGGGGAGGAGGGGGAGGAGGCTTTGGGGCCTCCTCGCTCATCCCTCTCGCCCGCCGCCGATCACGAAGTGCGCCATGGAGGAGCGCGTGTTGCCTCCCGCGCCTGTGGCCGGGGGCCAGCCCCGCGCCCTCGGATCCCGCGCGAGGCGGGCCCAGGACCCCCCGGCGCTCGCAAGCGTGGATCAAGGGGGCGTGGATTAGCGCCGGGTCCCATTCCCAGGGGTACTCGTGGATTGCTGGCGCCGAGCGACTCGGACACCCTCGCGCTGCAAGACAGTCGCGACGCGAGGTGTTTTCCTATCTTTTGCCTCTGGCGGCACTCACTGGGCCTCGGGGCCGTCAGAAATGGACTCAGGGTGGAAAGCCAGTCCCGGGGAATGGTTCGAGACCTCTGGTGGTCGACGTCATGAAACAATTCTTGACGTCAGGGGTCTGGGATCAGCGTTGGCATTCTGGGGGGGGCACCTCCCCCAATCCATGGAAATGGCGACCGCGCGACAAGTCCATGGATCGCTAAAATTCATGTTTACGCGAGCCCCCGACAGACCCCCGGCGTTCCCAACTTCTGCTGAAGGTGCGGCGCCCCCCCCCCTGGAGGGCTGGACTTTTTCGCCGGCCTTTCCTCCTGCGACGTCGGTCCCAGACCCCCCCATCGGGTCAGGAACAAATCATGACGGCCTCGGGGGCCCTTAATTACCGGGGCTCGGGACCGTGAGAAACAACACTCGGGATGAATTAAGCCGGTCCCGGGGAAGGGGGGGGTCGAGACCTCTGGGGGTCGACGTTTTGGAAAAATCATTGCGTCGGGGGTCGTGTGGGGTTGGGGCTGTTTGGGTTTGGGCGGTCCCGCGGGGCACGCTGAGGGTCCCTACAGGCCGTGGGCCCCCTGAAGGTCTGGACACTTTTCCGGGCCTTCCGTCCTGCGTGTCGCCTTAGGTGGTTTGGGGGCCCTCCGATCGGTCAAGGAGTGGCGAGGCGTCCCGGCTGGCCTATAGGCCCACCAGAGAATGTTCTAAGTTTCTGATGCGGGTTGCGGGAAATGTTTACAGAAGATTGTTGGCTGGGACTGTCTTGTTTGAACACATCGGGTTCATGTTCTAATGATATTGTTTTTGTTCCTCGAACATGTTTGGGTTCTGAGAATGTTTCGTGGTAGGCCTATGGGAATGCTGGGACGGTCGGTCCCTGCTCAAATCGGGCCCCCGCGGGGCCGCAGATGGCCACAAGCCGGCCGCTTCCCAATTGCTTCGGGGCCTCGGATCTACGAGGGCCCCCCTACACGCCTTCCTCCTCCTTCTCCTCCTCCTCCTTTCCTCGGGCCGGGCTCTTCAGGAGACTTCGGTACGAGCCTGAAGGTGAGAAGCTGGCGGCAGCTCCACGCATTGAGATTCCAAAATATGGCTCTGGCCTTAAGTCGGGCATGTCCCTCTACAGGAGGAATCTGCAAAATAGTAAAGAAATAATCGGGGGACTACTTTCCTTGTATTTCTGGACATGTGTTCAATCTGATTTGGATAAATCTTACTTTCGTCCAAAATCCGCCTGTAGAAGGACATGCCCGACCTAACTCTAGCCTTAGCTCCGCACCCGTCCGTTTCAAACATGTGCAAGAGCTTGACGGATTGAGGGCGGCTCCTTTTCAAAATGTGGTTCTCGCCCTAGCGCCGCGCAGCTCGTCTTACAAACCTGAGAGGGATTCACGGATGGAGGGCGGGTGGTTTTCATATTGGGGGATCTCGCCTTAGCGCCGCGCGCACTCGTCTTAAACAGTTGCAAGAACTTCGCGGATTGGGGACGGCTCCTTTTCAAAGTGGGTTCTCGCTTCAGTGCCGCGCGCATTCGCTGAAAATATTTGCAAGAGCTTCGTGAATTCCCAGTGAACATGAGGCTTTTTTTCTCCGGTGGACTCAGGATTACCAGGGCGCAACAGTTACGTTGTTTCGCGGTTTCGACCTCCCAAGAATGGTTTGCTTGCACGATTCAGGACCGTCAAAACGCAGCAGTCAGGTTGACCCGTGGCGTTGGAGTCCTCAGAATGGTGTTTGACACGCTTCAGGATTTTCACACGGTTGTCTTCCCACGGGGCACGTCCTTCAGTGAAAACGAATATTTGTATGGGGTTTCTGAAGGGGGTTTTGAAGGAGGGTGTATACTAACATCGTTGATGAGTTTTGGGTTTAGTTTGGTCCTCCTCGCCCTCCTTTTCCATACCTTACTCTCTATGATTAACTACTCCTTGTCGCACCCCGAGGCAAGTCGGAAGGGCGGGCTGGGCGTTTCGCCTGAGACTTCTTTATCATTGATGATCATGAGGCCTAACAGTTGGCAGCATTTTCACGGATTGAGCGCGGGTCGTTTTCAAAATGTGGTTCTCAATTTAGCGCCGTGCGCGTTCGTTTTAAGCATTTGCAAGGGTTTCATTGGTTGAGGGAAGGTGGTGTTCAAAATGTGGTTGTCGACACAGCGCCGCGCACATTAATTTTAAACATCCGCAGCGAGCTTTACGTATTGAGGGTGGTTGGTCTTCAAAATGTGGTTCTCGCCTCAGCGCCGCGCACATGCGTTAAACAAATTCAGCAAGAGTTTGAATCATCGAGGGCCGCTTCTTTTCAAAATGCGGTTCTCGTCTTAGCGCCACGCGCATTTGCTCACACAAATTGTAAGAAGTTCACGGGTTCCCATGGTTAACCCACCAGAAACAGCGTTTTGGAAAGGGCGCAACAGTTACGTTGATTAGAGGTGGTGACGTCCCAGGAACGGCGTTTTGGCATGATTCTGGATCGTCGAAACGCAACAGTTAGGTCGATTCGTACCATTGGAGTGCCGAGAACGGTATTCTGGCACGCTTCAGGGTATTCAAACGGTTGCCTCCAAACGGGGCACTTCCTTCAGTGGAGATGAATCTTTGTATGGGGCCTAGGAAGACGGAGCCTGGAGGGAGAGATGATCCCAACATCTTTGATGAGCCTTGGATTAATACTGGTCCTCCTCCTCCTCCTCCTCCTCCTCCTCCAGCCGTACTGGCACAGGCGAGATTCCTGTGCTTGCAAGCACGTAGCTTCAGTGCGGCTCGTGCTTGCGGGCCACTATCTACGATCATCCCGACAGTGCTGGCTCCATCCCAGTGCGGCGGCCGATGGCACCGCCGCCGCCTGACCTGCCTGATGTCCTGCGCGGCCCCAGGTGGCCGACGTGGGCCTGCGGGGCCTGCGGCGTGGCCCCCCTCCAATTGGGCCTGCCGCGTGCGATGCGCCTGTGGGCGGGAGGCCCCGCTGCGCATCCGCAAGACGGCCGTGGAGCAGCACCAGCGCTGGGAGAAGGAGCATGCTGCTGGCGGCGGAGGCCGCGGCGGCAAGGGCAAGAGTGCGGGCCCCAGTCAGCGGGCCCCGTCGTCGACTGTGCCGTCCGAGCTCGGCAAGCGGTTGGCGGAGATCGAGAAGCTCTTGCGCGGGCAGTCAACCCAGCCTGCTGACAAAGAGGGCGAGGCCAGCGCCAAACCCCCACCTTGGCAGGCCAGTGCTGACCCCAAGAACGATAACACCATCGCGGACGATGACACCGATGAGACCAAGAAGCGCAAGCTTGCGAACCAGCTGGCATGCTTCGAGGCCAGTCTCAAGTCGGTCCCCCATGGCTCGGACAACGATGAGCTCCGTTCGAGCATTCAGCGGAAGATTGAAGGAATTCGTGACCAGCAGAAGGCTCTGCGCACCCCCGCTGTGGTGCACCGCAGGGCCACATCGGATCTGCAGAAGGCTACGTCTGCAGTCACCAAGCTGGAAGCGGACATTGCTGAGAAGCAGAAGCAGCTCGACGAGTTGCAAGAGACCCTCAAGAACAAGCGCGCCACGCTGGAGGCCAAGAAGATCGAGGTCACTGTGCTGCGCGCGGAGGTTAGCCAGGCAGCACAGCAGCTTGGCGGCACAACTACGGACAAGCCAGAGTCCAACCCGCTCGACGTCAAGCCAGACGATGTCGACGATGAGGAAGTGCGCACGCTGCTCGGGTCTACCGCCTGGGCCAAGCTCCGTGAGCACCTCGCAGGGAAGATGCCTGCCCCCAAGGATGCCTCCATGCCCCAGGCGCCTGATGATGTTCCTGGTGATGCTGGCGGCGACGGCGGCGGCGATCTCAAGCGCCCCCTGGACGAGCTGGAGGAGGATGAGAGAGAGCAGCTCTTCGAGGCGGCCAAGTCAGGTGCAGAGGCTTTTGCCAAAACACTCGGCGACATGGCCAAGCGCAGGAAGCGTTCCTGACCTTCCTCTTATGTCAGGTCTGCGGCTTTGTGGTGGAGCTGTTCGTTGTCTTGTGCAGCCTGATGTTCAAGGCACATTCTTTGTTGAGACCTTCAATGCTTCTGGAGGCCGCGACACGTTGAAGACACGATTGGCCAAGACGAAAGCTACGATACTTCTTTGCCAGGAGATAGGATACATTGAGGACAGCTTGGATGATCTCTACTCCTGGGCTCAGAACCGACAGTGGAAATGCTCTGCCATACCTGCCCGTCGTACGTCAGGAAGCGTTCCCCCAGGTGGAGTTGCAGTGTTTGTTCGAGATGCACTGGGCCTTCGGCATCCACCTCAAGGGCAGATGGTGTGGGACCACCGCCTTCAGCAGGTCATTGTCGACATCAGAGGCTGGCCCCCCATCACGATCTTCAATGTGTATATGCAAGATTCCCTTGGGGCTGTCGGTATCAACGCTGAGATATTAGCTGCTGCAGGCCGCGCGCTTGCGACATGTTCTGGGCCTGCCATCATGGGCGGCGACTGGAACATGTCACCGATCGATCTGGAGCAATGCCTTTTCCCGCAGCAGGTGGACATGGTGCTGGCCTTCCCTGCTCAGGTGACGTTCCGAGGAGGCACGGGCGCGAGCACTATCGACTTCTTCTGCCTTAATGATGCTGCTGTTCGCGGCTATCGGGGAGTCAACTCGGTCATGACCTGGCACAAAAAGGCTCATCGCCCTGTGCAGCTGCAGCTAGTCGACAACGGGGTGGACGTGCAGCACTATGTGTACTCTGTCTCTTCCAAGTTGCCTATCACCCCGCCGCCAGGGCCGCGCACGAGGCCCATTGACTGGACGCTGCATCGAGCCCTTGCTGAGCGCACCGTCGAGCTTGCGGCCGACCCTAGCAGTGACGTGGCGGTGGTCTGGGCACTCCTCACACGCGTGTATGGGAGATTTGCTGTTTCTTTCGCTGAGTACATTGCGCAGAATGTTGGAGTGGAGCTTCGTGAGTCTGGTGCATGTGCCAGAAATCTCGAGCCCCGATGGGTCAATGTGACATACCCGACTAAGGATCCGAACGATATGCAGAGTATTGGTCAAGGCTGGCAGTGGTTGCAGAACATGGTCACCACGATCCAAGCGTTATATGTGAAATATGATTCCATGGTGCAATGCTCTGAGGAGACCGCCCTGTTTGTGACGTGACCGTACCCAGGACAGGGCCTCAACGCTCGCCTAGACGCCACGGTCGTGCAGGCGCGAAACCTCATCAATGCTATCCCCATGGACATGGACCAGATTCAATCGTTCATCGATGGTATTGCTGATGATGTCACCCTGGCAGTCAAAGGTCAGACTAAATATTCCAATGCTGCATGGGCCGACTGGTGCAGCGCAGCATCCTGCGGCGGCGCCCGCCCCCTGCATCGACTTACCAAGGCCAAGGCCATTCCGACGCCAGCTGTGGCAGTTGGTATTCAGTCAGGTGACCTTGTTGTTATTGTTGCGCAGGAAGTGGAACTGCATCGTCGTCTGTGGCACGCTTCCGATGTTGCTCTCCCTCATTGGGTACCAGATCGGTCGATGTGCCCGCTCCTGGAGCCAGCTGACCTGCGCCGTGCTGCCCTGTCTTTCCCAGCTGGGACGGCCACCAGCTATGATAACTTTCACCCGAGGCACTTCCTGCCCCTCGACGACGACGGCCTCCACACTTTGGCGCTGCTGCTCTCGGCGTCTGAAGCCATAGGCACGCTGCCCAAGCAGCTGTGCTGGATCCAGATGCCGATGCTGGGCAAGCCGTCTGGAGGCAATCGTTTGATAATATTGTATGCCGCCATCTACCGTATGTGGCAGAGAGCACGCAAGCCCATGGTTGCGCACATGCATGATGCCCTCGACAGAAGATACTGGGGTGCCAGCCGTGGGAGATCGGCCACTGACTGTGCACGGTTGCAGGCGGCTCGATCAGAGAGCAACCAAGCTGCTCACAAGTATGGCGTTCTCATCACAGTTGACTGGGTCAAATACTACGAATCGATTCCTCCACTTGAGTTGCGACGCAAGTTTCAGCGCCACGGAGCCCCTCATAGTTGGCTAAAGCTGGTTGTCAACATGTGGTCGTGCCCACGAGTCATCCGACTTGGGCGCCACCACGCTCAGACGGCCTTGGTGGCCACTCATGGGCTGCCTGCAGGCGACGGCTAAAGCGACCTGGCGATCAAGGTCAATCCCGTCGACGCCTTCGACACGTTCGTCGAGCTGGCGCCGTTCGTGGACTTCCAGAACTACATCGATGACACTGGTCTACATGTTGCCTCGAGTGATTCTGTAATAGCTAAGTCAGCGGCAGTTGCGGGGATGAAGCAGTTCCAGGCGGCCAGTTCGAAGTTGAATGCGGAGCTGCACCCAGGCAAGCTGTCCATTGTTTCCACTTCTCAGGAGCTCGCTCGAGATGTTTGCATGGCTCTGCAGCTGCCACTATCTGTTTGCAAGGCGAGTGTCGCGTATCTTGGCATCGACGAATCTGCTGGCGCTCGACGGTATGCACAGCGAGCTCGTCTGAAACAGAAAGGCCGCATTGCTATGATGAAAAATGCAAATTCGCAAGGTGCGAGCCCTCCGAAGGCGTTTCAAGGGACCCAAGGAGGCCCCGTTTAAGAAGGTGTCCAAACAAGGAAGGCGTTGCTCCTGCCTGTGGTTTTGGGGCGGAGGTCTTGGGTCTCACGGCCTCGGAGTGGCTGAGCCTTAGGAGAATGATGGCCCGCAGCGAGGGGCCTTCTCACGGGGGCGTCCCACTCACGGCTAAAGTCGCTCTTCTAGGGGATGGTAGTGCTCGCTACGCTATCGCTCCTGCTATACAATGGTGCCGTATGATGTGGACCGCTTCGCGGCGTCCCGATCTCTCGCTGGTCTCACGCGCTGAGCTTCTGAAGCTTTGGGATTTGCGTCAGCATCTGGAGTGCCCAACTTGGAACAGATCCCAGGGGCCCATCTCTAGAGCGGCTCTCAGTTTAAAGCGCGCTGGCTGGAGGGCTGAAGGCCCATGTTTCTGGATAGACCACAACGGCCTCAGAGTAGACCTGTCTGCCACGCCCCCTGCTCTGTCGGCCGTTCAGCTGGAAGCTGGACTGCAGAGAGAGCGGGAATCTGATTTTTCTCGAAAGCTCGGTTTCCCTCCAGGGACTAGGGCCACCCTGGACCTGATTCGGGACGAAGTCGGACCCAAGGCCCGAAAACTCACTCGGCTCCAGAAGTACCTAATTAAGAGCTGTGGCTGCGGTGGACTGTGGACTAATGATCGTGCCATGCGTTCGGGGTACTTGTGTGACGGGTTGTGTGAGTGTGGAGAACGTGACACAGTCCACCATAGGTTGTATACCTGTCAGCTCACGCGAGTTGTTGATGCGCGGGCGGCGTCTGAGGTGCCTGATTCAGTCCTCAACGCGGCTTGCGATGATCCCGACAACCCCATCTTTACTCGAGGGGTTCACGTGTATGAAGACAGCGCGTTGCCTTGCCCGTCGATGTCGTCTGAGGTTTATATCTACGACGGGCAAGGCAATGATCTGGACATGACTCCCGAGTCAATCGCCAGCCTCACCACCCAAGCTCCGCTGCGCCTTGCGTCAGATGGTTCGAGCACCAAGCCTTGGATCAGACCCTTGCAGCGCGCGGCCTGGGCGATCGCTCTATGTCCCGACGAGGGTGAAGACCCCGTGGCGATTGTCAAAGGAATAGTTCCAGGAGTTCTGCCGCAGACGCCTGCAATGGCTGAGCACTGTGGTATTGCTGTCTGCGGCCAGATTGCTACGCGACCCACAGTGCTGGGTGCGGATTGTCAGGCAGCCATTCGAGCTTGTCAGAAAAATGTGAATGACCAGCTTGCCCTTTCCAGCCAGTTCGCTGGAGCGCGGGCCTTTGCGCACGAGCTCGAAGGCACCCATCTGATTCATACTGTTCGGCACGTCAAGGCCCATCGCGATGACGCAGAGATTCAGGGCCTGGAGGGCGAAGAAAAGATTTTTGCGCTCGCGAACGCTGCTGTCGACCGATATGCAAAACAAGGCCTGCAGTTGCACCCAGCACCGATGCCCGAATTTGTCCAAGAGTTAAGCCTTGCTGGTGAGAGAGCAGGGCATTTCATTAAGCTTGCGGCACAGGTGCTCCCATGTTTTGATAATGATGCACGGTGGGCAAGGCCCCACAGATTTGGTGCTGCTCGGTCTCGACGACAAGTGTCGTGGCATGATTGGCACAAAGGCGAGCTCGGACTTCAATGTCGGAACTGTTTCAGAGTGGCTGAAGGCAGCCGTGACAATGTCCCCATGGACGGATGTCGTGGGCTGCCGCCGTTCCTCCGTGGTCTGCTCCGTGACTCCATGGGACACAAGCTTGTCGCCATGGCTGGACCCCGCTCGAAGAATGGTGCGTTCTCGGAGTCGTGTCGGTTCTCGTCCAAGGAGCAGATCCTCTGTCTACGCTGCGGGGGTTGGTCCCAAGGGAGGGGTTTAAAGCTCGGTCGTCAGTGTGAGGCTCCGTCACGGAAAGGTTTGGAGATTCTGGCGATTTGCAGGAAGGGATATTGCCCCAACCCGAGAGTTCGGGCTGCCCTTGATCGTGCGGTTCCGCTCGTGAGGCTTGGCCTTTCCGCCGCCCCTCCTGAGCCAGATGCTCCCACCGTGGTCCGAACCTCACACTCCAGCTCGCTGACGGCCCCCTCCTACGAGCAGCGTATGTCAGCCTTGTGTGAGAGGATTCGTCTCAGGGAACAGGCCGCAGCGGCCAGGTCCCGTTGCTAAGTTTTTCGTTTTACTGGGGTTCGATCCCCCCCCCCAAGTTTTTGGAATTTAGCCTTGCTTTATTCCAGTTTAGTGCTGTGCGCTCCCCTTCGGGTCTGTTCTTCTTCTTCCTCCTCCTCCTCCTCCTCCTCCTCTTTCCTTCGACGACGACGACGACGTTGGCGGCGGAGGGCCTCCATCTCCTACTGCTGCTGCGTTTCTCCTCCTCCTCCTCCTCCTCCTCCTCCTCCTCCTCCTCCCCCTCCCCCTCCCCCTCCTCCTCCTTTCCTCCTCCTCGCCCTCCTCCTCCTTTCCTCCTCCTCCTCCTCCTCCTCCTCCTCCTCCTCCTCCTCCTCCTTCTCCTTCTTCTCCTCCTCCCTCCCGCCCGCGCGCGCCCGAGCCGCCCGAGAGGGCGGCTCTCGCCCGACCGAGGCCTCGGACCTCCCCGCTGGGAGGCGGAGTGCCGGCAGACGAGCGCGTCCGAGGCCCCGGCGGAGTGCCGGCGACGACGCCGCCGACGACGCCGACGACGACACCGACGCCGACGACGACGATGCCGACGACGCCGACGACGACGCCGACGCCGACGACGACCGCCGACGACGACGACGACGCCAACGAACGCCGACGACGACGACGCAGAGGTGACGACGACGCCGACGACGACGCCGACTGCCGCCGACGACGGCCTTCGACGACGGCCCTCGAGGGCCCCCTCGGGTGGGGCCCCGCGGGCGGCCCAGATGACGCCGCAGACGGGTATGGCGGTGGCGGCCACTGGCGACGACGCAGTTCGGTCGCACTCAGGCGCGTTTGGTGAATTTCGGGCGCCAGTTCCGGCTTCACTCGGGCAAATCTTCGTTCACGGTTCCGGCCATTGCCCCCCCTGTGATAGTCGGAGGTAGAACCCCCAACAGTGACACGTCGATTAGTGATTTGTCCGTTTTCGGTTCTCGAGAGGGCGCCGTGGCCGTTATTTTCCAGGCTTGCGCCCGCCAGGTTTGGGCCTCAGGTCGCTCTCGCCAAACCACGCTTCACTAGAGGGGGGCCTGTCCATCCCCGAGATGGAAGCGAGGCTGCGTGACCTTTGGGGGGCCTCCGTTCTCGGAGAACACGTCGCCGCCAGGTGGGCGCCGCAGGGTGCGAGGCCGCGTCCGACTGCAGCACCATCGATTCGTGCCTGCAGGGGCGGCGGCCGCGGGCTGCACGCGCAGAAGGCGACCGTGCGGCAGGGGAGGGGGAGGAGGAGGAGGAGGAGGAGGAGGAGGAGGAGGAGGAGGAGGAGGAGGAGGAGGAGGAGGAGGAGGAGGAGGAGGAGGAGGAGGAGGGGAGGAGGAGGAGGAGGAGGAGGAGGCAGAGGAGGAGGAGGAGGAGGAGGAGGAAGAGGAGGAGGGGGAGGAGGCAGAGGAGGAGGAGGCGGCCGTGCGGAGCGGCGCAGGCAGAAACGGGGTCGTCCGCTTCGGCAGCAAATCATGGGAGCCTCGTGTACCCTCGCCAGTTTTGTCTTCAGCGTCAATGAGCGTCGATATGCGCCTGGGAGTCGATGAGGAAGCGCCGGTTTAGCGTCGGTTAGCGTCTATTAGCGTCGATCTAGCGTCGATGAGCGTCAATACAGCGTCGACAAGCGTCGATTCGCAAGAGCCGACAAGATGGTATGGGAGGCTTCCATGAACACGAGTTGCCACCGAAGTCTGAGCGCGTGAGCGCCCTCGCTTCAAATGTGGCGCGGCGCGCCGCGCTGGCGGCCCGCGTGAGCCACCGCGTAAAAGGTCGCTTCGCCATCTTGCCTCAGATCCGTTTTTTTGCGACGCTCGAAGGCAAGGAATGTGCCCAGGAGGCGTTAGACCCTGGTGGAGTCCTTGTCCGATGAGGTCGCTGGTGCCATCCATGGCCACGCCTCAGTTCGTGGCCCATCGGCTTTCAGATCATGGGTTCCGTGTTCAGCGGTTCCTAGGTCAGTGCCCTCCCCGTGCAATGGGAGCCGGCTGGGGGGCTGAGGTTCGAAGCGGAATACCTGCAGAGCCAGAAACAGTCGGACCTCAGCGCGGACGTCTCGGATCTGCGTCGAGCCCCCTGGCGGCGCCTCTGGCGCCGCCCCTGGCACGCGGGGCGCACCAGGGAGGGTGGTCCAGTGCCGATCCATAAAATCCGTGCGGAGCTCCGACAGTGTATGATGACTCAGCTTTTCCCAACCGTCCTGCGGCACTGGGCCTTCGTTTTGAAAAGACATCGGCCCGCGTCCCCTCTCCTCCTCTCCTCTCCCCTCTCATCTCCTCTCCTCTCCTCTCCTCTCCGCTCCTCCCTCCCTCCTTCCATCCCTGCCTCTGCCCTCCGCATGCACATTTCGGCACACCCCCTTCACACGTTTCGTGGCCCCACAGGGAGCTCCGCCGAAGCCTCCAGGAGGGGTCTTTGCATGTGGTTCCCCACGACCTGCACGCGCTTCGTGGCCCCATAGGGGGGCTCCACCGAAGCCCCCAAGACGGGGTTTCGCATCCGGTGCCCCACGCCCCTCACACGCTTCCTGCCCCCAAAGAGAGCACCACCAGAGCCCCCCAGGGCGGAGTTTGCCCGTGGTTCTCCGCACCCATCGACTTCTTCGTGGCCCCACAGGGGATTCCACCGAAGCCCACGGGAGAGGGTTTCGCATGCGGTTTCCCATCCATTTCGGCACACCCTTTACACGATTCGTGGCCCCATATGGAGCTCTGCCGAAGGCCCCAGTGGCAGCGTCCGCATGGCGGCACCGCACACATGTCGACACACCTCTCATCCGTGCCGTGGCCCCATATGAAGCTCCGCCGCAGCGTCCGCATGGTGGCCCGCCCATTTCGGCACACCCATTACACGTCTCGTGGCTCCCCTCCGTCGTCTCACATGCCTTCCGATGTTCGCAGCTGCATATGGTTGGGTCCTTCGCCCAGACACATTCTTCCTTTTGCCATCACTGGTTCCTGCCAGCAGATGAAGTGAGGATAAGGGCTCCCCTCGTCGTCACGGCTGGACGCGGCTCGACCGACTTGCTAATTTCGACCCTGGGAGGGGTCGGGGGACAGATGTTGAGCGAATTTGCCGTCATCCCTCCCCTTCTTGACGGAATCTGTCTCGGCTCACCCAGCTCAGACCTTTCGGCCGCCTCCAATGGTAAAGTGCTCGAAAAGGGACTGGAGGGCAGAACAAGTCATACAGGAATTTGTTTGGGAGCAGAGATGGCTCACATAAAAATGGTTGAGGGTTGCGAAGAAGGCGACCAATGAGGAAAGGAGCCGGGGGGATGGAGTGGAGGCAGGGGCATAAGGACGAATGCGCGAGATCCTGCTCTTCTGTTTCACACAGACAAGCTCAGACAGTGTATACCCGTCTCTTCTGCTGTGGTGAGTTGTCGAGTTCCTTGCGATGTTGCGTTCTCAGGCCAACAAGCGCACCGCCATTGGCCATCGTAGTAGTTACTGGCCATGCGTGTCGGGGTGGGCATGTTTTGGGATAGGGGCAGTCCTGAAGTCCGAGCAGACTCGGCTTGGGATCACAGCGGGGGGCTTTTGACTTCACCTCCGTGGGTAAGTTTGTGCGGACCGCTGCGGCGAGTCCATGACAGCATCGGTCATGGTAGTTGTGTTCTTCTCGTATTGTTCCAATGTGTTCAATCCAGTCTCGCTCTTTGCGAATCATTGCGCACCTGCCACATCATGCGTCCGACTGGTTACACAGCCCTTGAGGCAAGCAGCTGCAAGATTTGGGACCACCAGAATGTCCGACTGAAGGCTCCGCTGCACACAGGTGGCTCCGCCCAACAAACGGCATTGTGCAGAGAGACTTTGTTCGACTCAACTGATGAAGGGAATCATAAGTTGCAGTGGTAGAGGATTTGGCTGAGTGACAGCCAGAATGGTGCTGAACATCTAGTGGCCTTCGGCCTATCCCGCCAGTCTCCCTGGGCTTGTAGGCCAGAGGCATCTTGGATACCTGTTGCGTTCCTCTCAGGGGCCTCTTGGAGGCCTCTTGAGGGCCTAGTGGAAGTCTCTTGGGGACCTCTCGGGGCACTCTTTGGCCGTCTTGAGGCACTCTCTTTGACCGTCTTGCGGCGAGCTTGGGGAGTCTCGTCGGCCGTCTCGGTCGTCCTGAAGCTTGAGCAGGCGAGGACCTTAGATCCATGTAACCACATGTATGGAATCACCGAAGTTGTCTTGGAGGTCATCATTGAGCCCTCGTGGGTCGTGATGAAGGCCCCTTCGGCCGTCTGGAGGCTGCCTTGGGTCGTCTCGGAGCGCTATTGGCCTTATCGGGGCCTGTTGGACTGTCCTGAAGCCCTCTTCGGACCTTCCTGGTCCGTAAGACACGCGACATGACCAGGCAGGCTTGCGAGACGCCCCGAGGAGGTGCAAACCCAGACTGCGCTCACGGTCTCATGCCAAAATTTTCTCAAGAAGACACGGGTTTTTGGATCTTCACGCAACTGTTGCAAGAAGCTAACAAGGGTTTTAGATGGCCCCCCACACGGAGTTCTGGACGAAGGGCCTGGGGTCAATTCCGAATAGCCTGCACGACTGTACGACTTGTGGAATCCCAAGCCCGGGTAGCGGAGCGCCAGAAGGCCATCCGAAGGGGTCCCGAAAGAGCTCTGAAAGCTCCCGGAAGGATCTTCCGAAGGAGCTTCAGGAGAATTTCTGGGCACACGTATTGGGAGACGCTTAGAAAAGGCCTGCCGGGACACGCTGCAGGCTCACAGAAGATTCAGCGGGGATTCCTGCCAGAAGCCAGGACGAGCTCTGGGGCTACCCCGCGGCTCCGGCTTCTAATCTGAAACCCACTTAGCTCTCTACGAGCTATCCGGGAATAGTCTTCCTAAATGTTGCCCAAGACGACAGGACAGGGACAGAGAAGAGGAAGCGAGGAGAGTAGAGATGGAATGGGAGGGAAGAGCGCAATGTTTGTCAAGGTGAGTTCTGCGTGCCAGGCTCGTGAGTGATACGACCACGCCGTATTGTCATCGTGTCTCTAAAAAGGGACCCCACCGACGGCTTAAGATAGTTCGAAGACGGCTCCAAAGGGCCCCCGAGGTTTTCCGAAGCCTTTCCTTGGGCCCACCAGCCGCCTTTAAGGCGGTAAGGCCTGATTGGAGTTGGCCGAACAGGCTTTTTGGTGACTATCCTGACGACCCACGCAGGCTTCCACATCCGCTCTTCAATCGATGCGCGAATTTTCGAGTTTGCAAGCGGTTCGCACTTCCAGCGCTTGACTGCTCAGATCCTGCCCTCGAGGAAATGTCGAGCTCGTTCTCGGAGTCGGCCAACAGCCGTCACACCGAGATTGTGTGTTGCAGTTGCCCTCTGGCGCGTAACGGTTGCTATCCCGGCCACCCCCCCTCCGGGTAACGGTGACGATCGTACGCAGGCGGGGGCCTGGCACCCCCCTCCCACATGCTGGTGCGCGCGCGTCGCAGCGAACCTCCGCCCTGACGTAGCCCGCCCCGCGATAGCGAGCGCAATGGGGAAATAGTGTAATACCCCGCTGTTACGGATGGGAGTGAGTTGGTGGGCGCGGGGTGGGTCGTAGGTGGGTTGCGAATGGGTCGCGGGCGAGGACGACAACAACAACAACAATCATTTTAAGACCGTTCGCCCGTATCTGCTCGAGTGTCCAATAACGCGTCTTGCCCAAACCCTCGATACCCGCCCTCTTCGTCTTCGATCGAACCCCTTTTGGGGGGTATACCTTTCTTCCCTGCAGGCCGGGCCCCGGCAAGCAGCGGGGCGGCCGCGGACCGTCGGCCTGGCCAGCGGCAGCGCTGATCGGCGGGGCGGCCGCGGACCGTCGACCCGACCCCAAGAGGGACGGACAAAAGACCGACCACGACGACGACGACGACGACGACGACGACGACGACGACGACGACAACATCAACGACAACGACGACGACGGCGACGACGAGCGAAAGCGAGAGCGAGAGAGAACGACAGCAAAGCCACGAAGGTCACGAAGTAGGCCACGAAGGGCGACAGCGGGGACACGAAGGGAATGCGCGAGGGGCCACGAAGAGCGCGAACGAGCGGGGGCCACGAGGGGCAGATAATGCGAGCACGCAGAAGGCAACGATGGGGCCACTGAGGGTAGCAACTGGGCCACGCAGGACAGTGAGGGGCCACAAACGGCGACGGCGACACCACGAAGGGCATGCACATGGGGCCACAACGGGCGCGAACGAGCGGGGGCCACGAAGGGCATACGCATGTTGGGCCGCGGAGGGCAAGGACGGCGCCACTGAGGGCAGCAACGGGGCCACGAAGGGCAGCGAGGGGGCCACGAAAGGCGACAGCGGGGCCACAAAGAGCATGCATATGGGGCCATCACGTGCGCGAGCGAGCGGGGGCCACGAAGGGCATACATATATGGGCCACGAAGGGCAGCGAGGGGGCCACGAAGGGCTGCAACGGGGCCACGAAGGGCAGCGAGGGGGCCACGAAGGGCGACAGCGGGGCCACGAAGGGCTGCAAGGGGCCACGAAGGGCAGCGAAGGGGGCACGAGGGGCCGCAATGGGGCCACAAAACAAAGCGAGGGTGCCACGAAGGGCTGCAAAGGGGCTACGGAAGGGCAGCGAGGAGGCCACGAGGGGCTGCAACGGGGCCACGAAGGGCAGCGAGGGGGCCACGAAGGGCTGCAACGGGGCAAAGCGAGGGGGCCACGAAGGGCTGCAACGGGGCCACGAAGGGCAGCGAGATCCCGATTCCTAGGTAATCTGTGAGGGGGTCCTAAGCGTGAGCGCGACTCTTGGGTGCCTGGGTGTCGGGAGCCCGGCGCTTGAGTAAATTGCAAGAAATTCGAACGCAAAGGGCGCTTCGTCAGTAAATTGCAAGCAAGTTCCCAGCGAGAACGCGACTCCAGAGCGCCGGGAGAGCGATTTCTGAATCAATTATAAAAGAAATCCCACGCGAGAGCGCGATTCCGGAATAAAATGCGAGGAAGTCTCGGGCCGGAGCGGGGGTCCTAGCTAAATTGCGAGGGCGTCTCAGGCGGGAGCCGTTGTTGTTGTAACCCGGGGGCCAGGGGCCCAGTTTGAGCAGGAAAAGTTTCCCTGTCAAAAAACTGGGTGCGAGCGTCGAGGGGGCACACTTTGATTGAGAAAAACCATTTGCGCCGGTGGGGGGATCAGCAATAATAATTCTTCAGCAATGAGAGTTCAACAACAACAACAACAACAACAACAACAACAACAACAACAACAATTACTAGCACGTGGGGACACTCCGTTCTCACCAGCGCCAGGGTTTTCATAGGAGGCGGGCAATACCCCCACTTTGTGGGGGGGCCGGTTCAAGCTCTACCAAATTTCCAAACGACTCTTCGCCACCACCCACACCCAGCTTCCCGCCCTATGACGTTCGGACACTTCACTTCGTGGCATGCGGACGACCGTGGCTACTATTCAGGGCCCCGCGGCCGACGACGACGGCGTGCGCGCGCGAAGAAAAAACGAATGTGTCCCGCATGGTACTATTTGACAAGGATGATGGCCCTGGCAGGTGCGCAACCGTTGTTGCAGAAGTTAGAAAAAGTTGCTCGCAAAAGCCCGTTTGACAGAAATGTTTAAACAGTGTTGGGTTTCCTACGAATCCGCAAGAGCGCGCGGGATGAAATTTTGACACTTTTTTTTTTTTGAAATACCATTGGTTTTTTTTTGATGTTTTTATGTTAAAACCGCTACGAAAACTAAGGTTTTGGAAAGATTTCGCCTTGCGCGCGCGAATGTCCACTTTACCTTATTTTTTGCAAGGGATTCTTGAAGTTTGGTTATGTTAGAACAAGAAATGTCCACTTCAGCTTTTTTTTGCAAGGGAAAACCGCCCGTAACAAAACAACCGGATCCGGACCAACCCGTTTTGCCTGAGACCTCCTCACGAAAATGATGAAAACATGGCTGCGGCCAAGGCGCGGCGAGGGGGCCGCGCACCAGGGGCCCCAACAATAATTATTCTTTAGAAGTAATAATGTTCAACAACAACAACAACAGCAACAACAACATTCCGCACCGCGGAACGCCTCTTCAGCCACGCGCCCATGGAGAGTGAATGACCGTTCGATCCCTTTTGCTCTGACCAAGAACAAGCTTACCGGGTCAGTGTCCAGCTGGATCGTATGAGGTTTTGTTGGGGCTTGCGGAGCAGGACGAGTCGGGCGCTCGATCGAGTGGGCTCACCGCAGTGGCGAGCTGTTCATGTATTGCATGCCCCAATCAATTGCAGCATCGTGTCTGCTTTCCTCGCGGGGCTGTGGGCAACAAAAAGGTCAGAGTGATGGCACACAGATTCACAACCCTCTCCAGGTCTGGCAAGTGCAAGCCGTGCGCGTTCTTCTTCAAGGAGGAGACCCTGTTTTTTTTTTGTTGGGGGGGGGCATTCGGCTTGTCCTTGGCTAGCCGTCTCTCTCGCTCTCTCTCTCTCTCTCTCTCTCTTTCTCTCTCTTTGTGTTTGTGTTTGCTTTCTCTCTCTCTCTCTCTCTCTTTCTCTCTCTCCTCGGCGAGGCATCGCCTGTTTATTTGCAGCTGCGGCGCGAAGAGAGCAGTGAGCATGCCACAGGAGACCCGGGCCCCCACAGCACACCTTCCAGGATTGCGTATGGTCTGGAGGTCAGCTCTGGCGGGCTGGGGACAGGCAGGCAATGATGGATGCACAAGTGGAGGTGTGGCACCTCGCTCTGACTGCGGTGCCCTGGGCGCGCGACGGGGCCAGAGAGCTCTGCCCGTGCCCTTGGATCGGAGGTGCATCGCGTGTTTGCTCGGGCGGGGGGGCCAGGCTGCAGCCATGCCGCGGAGGGGTTCTTGGGCCCCCAGTCGGAGGCGGCAGACGCGGGAGAGGCTTTGGCCTGCCTGTGACGAGCTGGTGCCGCGCAGCGCCGCGACAACGGGGCCTGCCCCTCAGTCACCTCGCTGAGCGAGGACTGACCCGGAGCGTGCAGGACCCTTGCCCGTTCGCGAGTCTCTTTTTGCTGCTTGATGCTGCTGACCCCAGTCCCGCGGCTGGATCCAGCTCAGCTTCCCTTCTGCGTTGGGGTTGGTCGGACGCGACGGCTCTTCGCGCTGCGAGCGGGGACGAGCGGCCTGTAACTTTGCCCCTCCTCGGGCGCTCCCTCGACCAACTCGCCCCGGGCGACTGCCCGGGCTCCGCAGACGGGCCAACCGCAGTGCAGGTAACGGCGATGCAGGTCTCGGTGGTGTGGAATCGCGCGGCGCGCGCTTCCCTACAGTTCGCTGCGTCGGGCTCGCCTTCTTCTCTTGCGCGCTGGACGATCCGCCTCCCGCCTGCCCCGATCAGCCCCGCGCCGGAGCGGATGGCCTGTGCCTCGCCGCCGACGAGAACTGTGTCGCGCTCGCTCGATCCCTTCGCAGACGGGACGGCCCGCGCTGTGCCGCACATGTCCGCTGCCCGGCACCGCCGTGACGCCGCGTCGCCGTGGGCCCGGCCTTGGAGGGGGAGGGGGAGGGGGAGGGGGAGGGGGAGGAGGGGGAGGAGGAGGAGGAGGGGGAGGAGGAGGAGGAGGGGAGGAGGAGGAGGAAGAGGAGGGAGGAGGAGGAGGAGGGAGGGAGAGGAGGGAGGAGGAGGAGGAGGGGGAGGAGAGGAGGGGAGGAGGAGGAGGAGGAGGGGAGGAGGAGGAGGAGGAGGAGGGCAGTTGCCCTCCCCGTGCCCTCTCCGGGAGCCTGCGCGCCTGCCGGCCCCCCCCTCCCTCTCGCGGGCGATGCTGCTGTCCATGCCGCTGTGCCTCTCGGACGGTTCTCGGAAGGGGGCGGCGCAGGGCCGAGGCGCACCGGATACTCCAGATTTCGTAGTAAAGGGAGGGGGGTCTCATTTCGGGGGGGGTCTCTTCCAGGCTATCTTGGAGGGCCTGGGGGGGTCTGGGGACGATGTTTTGGAGGGTTCTCCCACGGGGGGGGGTCTAAAACTTTTCTCGTCCGGGAGGGTTGAGACCCCCTCCCTTTTATTACGAAATCTGGAGTATGGATTACAGTCGAGTTTGATCAGTAGGTCGACCCTGCCCAAGCAAGGGTGCCCTTGTGTCCTATGTTTCGCGACCCGTGCCCTCTACGCTCCATTGGCACTGTGGTCATCGGAGGAGTCTTGTGTCCTCTCGCGTGTCCTCTCCAATCCACCCCGACTGTAGTGACAATCTTGCCCTTCGAAGGGGCCAGTTGTGAACTGCTCCATCTCCAGTGCGCGCCTCACGTTTCTGGGGGAGAGGTGGCCCCGCCCTCCTGTGCCCCGTCTCCCTAATGAAAGCTGTGCGTGGCCCGCCTAGCTTTCAGCGGAGGAGGTTCGCTCTCGCCCCGCCGGCCAAAAAGCATGCTTTTGGGGGAGAGGGCCCGAGACCTCATGACGCACCGGATGTGGACACAGACATTTCAGGAGAGGAAAAAACGCACAGACACAATTAATCGTCGATTCCCAGGAAAATATGGGAAAATACGGGAAGTGGGGGGGAAGACAAAAACCCAGAAAATATAGGGAAATATGGGGAATCTTTTTATTTGTGTGTATTTATTTGTGTGTCCTGGGGCCCCTTCAACACTGCCCGACCTAACTCTTGCTGCCACCCGCACGCGGTGCGGCACAGCCCGTTCGTGCGCGCGCGGCCCCGCCGCAGTTGCCGCCTCGCTCGGCGGCCTCGCTGGCGGAGCCCAGCGCCGACTGCAGGGCGTAGAGGAGCGTTGCCCTGAGAGGGACGGGTCCTGTCATCGAGGTACAAGATCCTCTAACCTTAAGTCAGGCGTGTCCCTCTAGAGGAGGAATATTCAAAAAGTAGTCAAAAAACAAATCAGGGGGCGATTGTTTGCAAAGTCCGCCTGTAGGGGGACGTGCCCGACCTAACCCCAACCCTCATAACACGATGACGGCGTGGCCTTGCTGAGGTCCCCGCCTTTGCAGCAGGGATCATGAACATGGGCGGCGTGGCACGATACATCTGCAGAGAGGACCCCCCTGTCCCTGACGTCTTCGGGCGCTCCTGAGACCTGGAACCCCGTGCAAAGGGGTCATCGGGGTCATGTTGCTGCCAGGCCTCCCGCCTGGAGCCCTTTCGCTGCTCCCGGGCCCCGCGGGGGCCCTCCACGGGCCCCCGTGGGCCGTCCACGGCAACGAGGGGAGCCGCTGCCCTCGCTCTCCGTGCTGGCCTCCGCCCGGAGCGAGGCGGGTCCTGCCCCGAGCTCCGCCCGCTGCCCTCGGGCTCCACGGGCCCCCCTCCGGGGCCGCCCACGGGGGCGACAGGTGCCGCTTCGCTGCATCCCCCGCTTGCGGCCTCCTTTCGCCGCAGGGGCGCGGGCGCGCCAGCGGCGTCGGATCGCGCAGGATGTCCCGACGCCTCGTGTCGAGGGTGCCCGCGTGCCCCGCGGCGGTCGCGCGCGAGTGCGCCGGCGCCAGACTGAGCTCGGTTCGCCTCGTACAGTACGGGAGGCTTTTGTGCTGCTCAGGGGTGCCAGTGGAGGGTGCAGATAAGGTGCTCCAGAGCTCCCCAGGACCCTCTCAGAGCGTAGCGCTCCGAACTGGCCGCGGTGCCCGATGCACCCTCCAGACCTCGCCATGATCGGCGGCGAGCCCGAGGGCGGGATTGAGAAGGGGCGGGCCCGCCTTTTGAGAGGGCCTTCTCCTTCTCGTGTCCCCTCGCTCGCCGCCGCTGGGCTGCAGAGGAACCGCTCCAGAACCCTCCAGGACGCTCTCAGCGCGCAGCGCTCTGCACAAGCCGCGGCGCCCGCTGCACCCTCGGGACCTCACAAGAAAGGGCACGGTCCTCCTCCTCCTCCTCCTCCTCCTCCTCCTCCTCCTCCTCCTCCTCCTCCTCCCTCCCACCCCTCCTCTCCCTCCTCCTCCCCTCCTCCTCCTCCTCCCTCCTCCTCCTCCCCTCCTCCTCCTCCTCCTCCTCTCCTCCTCCTCCTCCTCCTCCTCCTCTCCTCCTCCTCCCCCCCTCCTCCTCCCTCCTCCTCCTCTCCCTCCTCCTCCTCCTCCTCCTCCTCCTCCTCCCTCCTCCTCCTCCTCCTCCTCCTCCTCCTCCTCCTCCTCCTCCTCCTTCACTCCTCCTCATCCTCCTCCTCCTCCTCCTCCCCCTCCTCCCCCCCCTCCTCCTCCTCCGCCTCCTCCCCCTCCTCCCTTTCCTCCTCCTCCTCCTCCTTCTCCTCCTCCTCCTCTCTTTCCTCCTCCTGGGCACCGTCGCTCTTTGCTTCCCCAGGCCCTCCGCGGGCCCTCGTCGGGCGGGGACAGGACGAGGACAAATCCGCTCTCGGAGCGTTCTTGAACGCTCACAGAGCGTCCCGGAACGCTCCACAGGAAGGCCGCGGCGCCCGAGGCGTCCTCCAGCGTAGCCGGGTCTCCGAGGATCTCGATGTGTCTTCACCCGAGTTGGCCTTCGCCCTGGCTTCGTCCAGAGCAGCTGGCTCTCAGAGATTCTTGCTGTATCCTCACCCGATTGGATCCTCGCCTTGGCTTCATCTTCCCCCGGCCTGTCAGGCACCCAGCTCTGGAGGCAGGGCCGGTCCTGGGTCACAAGGTGGCCCTATGGGGCCAAGGGCCCAGTTCCCGCAGGACTGGCTGTCTTTTCAGGCTGAAGACCTCCTCGTCCTCCTCCTCGTCTTCCTCCTCCTCCTTTTTCTCCTCCTCCTCATCGTCCTCCTCCTTCTCCTCCTCCTCCTCCTCCTCCTCCTCGATCTCTCTTCCCCCCTCCTCCTCGTTCTCCTCCTCCTCCTCCTCCTCTTCCTCCTCCTCCTCCTCCCCTTCCTCCTCCTGAAGGAAACCCTGTGTACTGTTGGTTGTGTTGTTTTATATGTTGTTTTGCAGGCCCGAATGCTCGCGCTGGCCTCCCTCTCAGCACCCTTCCGTGCGCCTCAGACCAAGAAAAACCAAACATACACAATGTTTCGCGCCTTCGAGGCAAGGAAACCCTGCGCTTTTGTTTTGGTTGTTTAGGTCTGACAAGCAAGGACACCATGCGTATGTATTGTTTTTGTTGGTATAGGATGCAAGGACACATTGTGTATTGTTGGTTGTTTTTTTTTCTGGGTTTTGGAAGCTCCAGTGCTCCCCGCGGCCTCCCTCCAGCGCCTCCTCCTTCTCCCCCTTCCTCGTTCCCCCTTCCTTCTCCTCCTTTCGTTTCCTCCTCCTTGTTGCAAAGCAAGACAACCAAGAATCCACAGTGTTTGGCGCCCTCGGAGCGAGGAAACGCTGTGTATGTTGTTTCCCTTTCTTTTTTGGTATAGGATGCATGCGCACATTGTGTGTGTGTGTGTTTGATTATTTTGTTCGTTATGGAGCTCTGGAAGAGAAGGACGAGGAGGAGGTGCTGGGGGGAGGCAGCGGGGAGCATTTGAGCTTCCAAAACAAAAAACAATCTAACGAAACATACGCAGTGTTCCATGCATTGAAGACCAAAGATAAGCAGACCAACCCAACATACACAGCGCTTCTTTGTATCAAGGGCGCCAAACACTGTGTATTATTGGTTCTCTTGCTTTGCTACAAGGAGGAGGAAAGGAAAGGAGGAGAAGGAGGGGGAACGATGAAGAACAAACAAAAACGCTGAGAGGGGGGGGGGGGCGGGGAGCGCTGGAGCTTCCAAAACCAACCCAACACCCAAATAACCAAACATACACCGTGTTTCCGTGCATCCTATACAAAAAACAGAAACACCAAACATACACAGCCTTTCCTTGCTCCGACGACGCCAAACACTGTGTATTATTGGTTTTCTTGCTTTGCAACAAGGAAGAGGAAATGAAAGGAGGAGAAGGAGGGGGAAAGAGGACGGGGTAGAAGGAGGAGATGCTGGGGGGGAGGCCGCGGGGAACACTTGAGCTTCCAAAACCAAAAAAAACATACGCAGTGTTTCCTTGCACCCTAGACCCCAGAAAACAAGACAAACCAACAATGCACAGCGTTTCCTTGCACCAAGGGCGCCAAACACTGTCTATTCTTGGGTTTCTTGCTTTGCAACAGCGAGGATGGAAGGAACGGAGGAGAAGGAGGGGAGAACCAGGAAGGGGGAGAAGGATGAGGCGCTGGGGGGGAGGCCGCGGGGAGCAATTGAGCTTCCAAACCAGAAAAAATATCCTGGCGAAGGACCCAACCAGATGCAGTTGCGAGTACCGCAATTGTGAGTATCTTCTTCGATGGCGCTCCCTATGGGGCCACGAAGCGTGTGAGGGGTGTGCCGAAATCTGCGCGGTGGGCGCATGGGAGCGCAGCCACTGGGGCCTTCGCTGGAGCTCCCTATGGGGCCACGAAACGTGTGAGGGGTGTGCCGAAATGGGTGCGGTGGGCGCATGGGAGCGCAGCCACTGGGGCCTTCGCTGGAGCTCCCCATGGGACCACGAAACGTGTGATGGTTGTGCCGAAATGGGTGCGGTGGGCGCATGGGAGCGCAGCCACTGGGGCCTTCGCTGGAGCTCCCTATGGGGCCACGAAACGTGTGAGGGGTGTGCAGAAATGGGTGCGGTGGGCGCATGGGAGCGCAGCCACTGGGGCCTTCGCTGGAGCTCCCTATGGGGCCACGAAACGTGTGAGGGGTGTGCAGAAATGGGTGCGGTGGGCGCATGGGAGCGCAGCCACTGGGGCCTTCGCTGGAGCTCCCCATGGGATGTGATGGGTGTGCCGAAATGGGTGCGGTGGGCGCATGGGAGCGCAGCCACTGGGGCCTTCGCTGGAGCTCCCTATGGGGCCACGAAACGTGTGAGGGGTGTGCAGAAATGGGTGCGGTGGGCGCATGGGAGCGCAGCCACTGGGGCCTTCGCTGGAGCTCCCTATGGGGCCACGAAGCGTGTGAGGGGTGTGCCGAAATGGGTGCGGTGGGCGCATGGGAGCGCAGCCACTGGGGCCTTCGCTGGAGCTCCCTATGGGGCCACGAAACGTGTGAGGGGTGTGCCGAAATGGGTGCGGTGGGCGCATGGGAGCGCAGCCACTGGGGCCTTCGCTGGAGCTCCCTATGGGGCCACGAAACGTGTGAGGGGTGTGCCGGTGGGCGCATGGGAGCGCAGCCACTGGGGCCTTCGCTGGAGCTCCCCATGGGGCCACGAAACGTGTGAGGGTGTGCCGAAATGGGTGCGGTGGGCGCATGGGAGCGCAGCCACTGGGGCCTTCGCTGGAGCTCCCTATGGGGCCACGAAGCGTGTGAGGGGTGTGCCGAAATCTGTGCGGTGGGCGCATGGGAGCGCAGCCACTGGGGCCTTCGCTGGAGCTCCCTATGGGGCCACGAAACGTGTGAGGGGTGTGCCGAAATGGGTGCGGTGGGCGCATGGGAGCGCAGCCACTGGGGCCTTCGCTGGAGCTCCCTATGGGGCCACGAAACGTGTGAGGGGTGTGCCGAAATGGGTGCGGTGGGCGCATGGGAGCGCAGCCACTGGGGCCTTCGCTGGAGCTCCCTATGGGGCCACGAAGCGTGTGAGGGGTGTGCAGAGATGGGTGCGGTGGGCGCATGGGAGCGCAGCCACTGGGGCCTTCGCTGGAGCTCCCTATGGGGCCACGAAACGTGTGAGGGGGTGTTGTTGATGATGATGATGATGATGATGATGATGCTGATGATGATGATGATGGTGATGATGATGGTGATGATGATGATGATGATGGCAGGAGGGAGGGGGCAGCGGGAGGAGTGAACGCGGGGCGCTGTCTCTTCAAAACGAGGACCCAACACCACAAGATGGTTGGGAACAAGCAGCCAAAATAACCAAACGTACACCGTGTGTTCATTCCATCCTATACCACCTATACCAAAAGCACAGAAACACTAAACATACACAGCGCCTCCCTGATCTGAGGGCGCCAAACAATGTGTATTGTTGGTTTTCTTGCTTTGCAACAAGGAGGAGGAAAGGAAAGGAGGAGAAGGAGGGGGAAAGAGGAAGGGGGAGAAGGAGGAGTTGCCGGGGGGGAGGCCGCGGGGAGCACTTGAGCTTCCCAAACCAAAAAAACAAACAACATAACAAAGCACACACCGTGTTTCCTAGACCTAAAAAACAGTAACACCAAACATACACAGCGTTTCCTTGCACAGAGGGGACAATGAATAAGAGGATGATGAACGTGAGTGCGATTCAAGATAGCATGTATGATCTTGGGGTTGGCAGCCATATATATATATATATACATATATATACACACGTAAATACACTAGAGAATGGGTATATGAGATGTTCGGATCGGACGCACGCCTCGAAGGAAGGCACATCGTACTAGCACGTCCTCGCGCATCCCGTCTTACTTCCTCGGCGGCGGGAGGCGGCGGGAGGCGGGAGGCTGGCGGGAGGCGGCGGGGGCCAGATGGAGCCGCACCTGCCGGCGGAAGGTCGGCGGAGGCAGGCGGAAGGAAGAGAAGCGCCCCCAACGGATGGCAACATTGCTGGGCCCAGCCGGAGGGACAAACACTTTTTCGGTCGGCGGGTCGAGAGCGGGCCTCTTCCGGTTAAGAGCTAGGCGGGGCGCGCGAAGCATTAATTGGGGAGACAGGGCGCGGGCGGGCGGGGCCCCAGGCGGCCGGAGGGTGCGGAGTACAGGCGGTGCCGCAGAGCTTGCACAGGAAAAGGTACGCCTTGGACAGGAGCCGGGAGCGAAGTCGGAGGGACCAAAACATACGCAGGCACACATAAATCGCCGATCTACCGGAAAGTATGGGCACGATGGGAAGTTGAGGGCAAGACGGGAGTCCAGGAAGTAGGACAAAATGTGTGGGGGTTCCTGTGCTCGTGTCGATTTATTTGTGTGCCCCTGGGCCCCTTTAGTTCAGGGCTTCCGGAAACCGCCAGGTACTCGAAATCCCTCAATAATCCTCCCTTGGGTCCAGTTTTTTGAAAGCGGGGGGTCCGGTCTGTTAGGGCGCTTTCTTGAAACCGAAGACGCCGGGGGGCGGGATTATGGATCGCTTCCGCCGGACAGGGGGGTCCGGAAAGTGAGGTTGCACTCGAAGGGGGGGTGGGTTTTGTAGGGGGGGTCAATTATTCATGGATTTGTCGAGTAGCTTTAAGTCGGGCGTGTCCCTCTTTATACACCATGTTTCACTCTTTGGGCGCATTTTTTTATATTTGTCGTCCAAAATCCGCCTGTAGGGGGACCTGTCTGACCCGAGAGTAGCTCCATCTGGGCTTCTTTTCCCTCCGCTTTCTCTCCCGGCCCGCCGCGAGGGGCGAGGGGAGACGCGTGGGCGCCGACGGAGGAGCGGCAGCGTGCTGGCGCTCCTCCTCCTCCTCCTCCTCCTCCTCCTCCTCCTCCCTTCTCCTCCTTCTCCTCCCTTCTCCTCCTTCTCCTCCCTCCTCCTCCTCCTCCTCCTCCTCCCTCCCTCCCTCCCTCCCTGCCTCCCTGCCTCCCTCCCTCCCTTCCTCCCTCCCTCCCTCTCCCGCCGATGACCCCCCGCCCCCCGCCCCACCCCCGCGAAGCGGGGAGAGAACAGAGGCGCGCTCCCAGGTGGGCTGCGCGACAGGCCGGAGGCTGAGGAAACGGGCGTCGTCGCTTGGGTTACTGACCCCCCCCAAGGGGGCCTTTTCTGACCCCCCCCATTTGTGACCCCCCCTTTAAGCCACGCCCAAGTGGACCGTCAAACGTCCCTGAGATCCCGGTGCCGCCATGTTTTTTCGAGCCGGGCGTGCTCGCCAAGTTCCGGGCCCCGGGGCCCTCGCAGGTCGATCGGGGTCGAAAAAAAGGGCGCGGCAAGATGGGGGCCGCGGGCCCCCCTGCTCGAGGCTTTGATTCTTTCGCGCCGTCGGGCCTCGGGGGGTTTGTGCTGATGCGGGCTTTTGACTCCGTAAGCAAGGGCCCACCCAGCCCCAGGAAGACCAAGGAAAGCCATAGGGATGCGCACCCAGGTGTGCAGCGCGGTGCGCGGGCTCTGGAATCCCCACGCCCCGAGGGCCGCAACCGTAGGCCGCGAGATCATGTAGGAGAAGGCCACGGCAGCCAGCTGTGGGGAACGTGATCAGCGGTTCTCTCACTGGGTTCACCGCAGGAGTGTGCAGCGTGGAAGGAGCTGGCTCAACCCAGGAGATATTCCCCCCCCCATCCGCTCCCGCGCCGCTTCTCCCGGTCTCCCGTCCTTCCTCCCCCCTCCATTCCCCCCCTCTCCACCACTTCCCCCCTCTCTCTCTCCCCCACCTCCCTCCATCCGCCGATGCAGACAGGCAGTCCTCCAACCATGCAGTCATCAACATCATGCGGTCCTCCTTCCTCCTCCCCCCACATCCCTCCAACCATGCAGTCCTCCTTCCTCCTCCCCGTGGCAGGGTCCGCATGCAGGCAGGGACACCACACTTTACACCACCTGACTGGCCCCGACGCCCCGGCCAAAGGCCGGGCAAGGACGCCTGATGATTAGGGCGAATGCCCAGGAGGGGATAGCGGGGGAGGAGAAGGGGAGAGGAACGGGAAGGCGAACGAAGCGGGCGCGCGACCGTGGGACCTGAGCCACCGACCCCCACCATCAGGCGTGCGCGCGCCCGCCTGGGGAGGCAAGGAGCGGGAGAAAAGAATGGAAGGAGGGGGGAGAAGGAACTGATGGGGCGCCTGCCGACAAATATGGCCAGGCAGGAGGGGCAGCATCCGTCCTCCTCCTCCTCCTCCTCCTCCTCCTCCTCCTCCTCCTCTTCCTCCTCCTCATCATCATTATCATCATCATCATCATCCGCATGCTGCTGCTGCTCCTTCTCCTCCTCCTCCTCCTCCTCCTCCTCCTCATCCTCATTCTCCTCCTCCTCCTCCCCTTCCTACACCATCCGCGTGTCGGACCAGCCGCCGCCAGGAACCCAACGAGTAAGGAGCCTGCCCATCCGTTGGCGAGCTATCTTCCGCCTGCTGCGCGGGGAAAGGGCTGGATGGAACGACCAGGCTCGGCGGTCTTCCAAGGCCCTGGTGTCGACTACCCACTGGCCGCAGGCTCGTCTAGCAGATCATTGGTTGACGAACAAATCATTATGTCTCCGATGCCAAGGAGCACCTGGGACGTCCACTGGGTCGTGGAGTGTCCTGTTCTCGAGGAGTGGCATAGCGACAACGCCACGCTAGTTTGGCGGAGGAGGGCGCGAAGCGGTTGCCAGCCCGTGCCATGTGGCTGCTTGCGGCTGGCGCGAGGCTCGTGCACGGAATCTGTCCCAGCCAGGCGTTGCTCGCCCTTCCCCTGCCGCCTTCCGCAGGCAAGGTGCACATTATCAACCTTGGATTCTGCTCGATTGTGTTAAAGACACCGATGCCCGAAATTCGTCTAAGCATGTCTCAGACGACCATGCCCACCAGGACCATACCCGAAGCGACCACGCTAATTAAGCTCCTTGAAGCATGCTTGAAAGCATTGGCACCACGGATGCAGCATTACACTGCTTGAAAGCATTGGCACCACGGATGCAACATTACACTTCTCACGCTTGCCCACCGGCCCCACGCGCCCGCCCTACGCACGCAGACCTGAGTCGGCCTTCCAGAGTTATTGCTGTTCTGAACGAAGGGGTCCCGAGACCACTCGGCTAGTCGATGGTTTCCTCCGTGGGCTGCTCTTCACCAACGGTGCTGTGTGCCATGCTCCTGGGACCGCTGGAGCTGCCGTGCGCAGGCTGGGCGGCAGTGCAAGCGGACCGCTCCGGACGGCCCCACAGCACGGCCTAAAGTGATGGGCCTGTTTTCCACCACCACCATACGTTGGAGGGGTGAAGGAGGTGGGAGATGAGGAGGAGGAGGAGGACGACGAAGAGGAGGAGGAGGAGTTGCTGGCGGTGGAAACTATCACGAGCCCACCACAAAAGGGCCAGTGCCCTCGAGGTCGCACGAGCTCCGGTCCTCGCGGGACGGCGAGGCTCGGGCCCCGTGGTGCAGTTGTGTGTGTGTGACGTGGCGGTGCCGCCGCCTCCGAGCCTCTCTGCGCGGAGTGCCAGGGCACACGGCGGGCAGCCTGCGCAGTAGGGCCTGGGGCAGGGAAGGACCAGGGGCAGTTCCTCAGCAGCACCACTGTGGGGCTGTGACTACTACCCATCGGTCGTTGGAAGTCGGTCTTTCCAGCTTCCCAGATTCCAATCTGCCTTAGGCTTTCTACTTCAAGGGTCGAGCGGCTTCACCCCTTTCCCGTCCTCCTTCGGGGGCGGGCGAACCTCCCATCTGCTTTGGACGCCTTCCTACGTCATGCTTCTTCCTGCTTCTTCCGACCGATGGGCAGCTCATCGCCAGCACATGTGGGGCCGTGCATGGGGTGCGTGCGCGCCCGCGGACTCTCCGTGGTGCACAGCACCCGTGGCCGCGTCGCGGCGGCCGCCGTCGCAGCGGGGCGCAGCGCCTGGCGCGGAAGAGCAGCGGCAGCCCCGGAGGACGTCGACTCAGAGCCCCGAGTCATCAGGGGTAACTCGGGTCAGGGCTAACTCGGGTTCGTTTTTCGGGAATCCGAACCCGACTTCCCCCGGACCCGAGTTCCCCCGGACAATTCGGGCGTCCAGAGCTCCACATCATCAGGGGTAACTCGGGTGAGGGCTAATTCGGGTTCCTTTTTCGGGGATCCAAACCCGAGTTACCCTGGACCCGAGTTACCCCGGATAACTCGGGCGCCCAAGTCGACCTCGTCTGGGACACGACGGCTCTGACAGAGCAGGCGGCGCGGACAGCGGGAGCGTTGCATGCCCACCTCGCGAAAGATGGAGCAACATCGTGCCGCGAGGTCTTGGTGGGACTGCGCTGGGGCATCCGGCCAGTTGCCAACGGAGCTGTCGACGAGGCCCCAGGCCCAGACGACCACGACGAGGTCGCGGACAGCATCCCGCCGCAGGATGGGGCGCCTTTAGGGGCAGCAGGCGCGTCCGGGGCGAGATGGTGGATCGAGCGGACTCTCTTCAGAGAGTTTCCTTTTGCCCCGCCATCCACGCCCGCATTGGATGTTGCTCTGGCCCGCCAGTGGAGCGATTAGGGTGGAGTGGCCTATCTATTGCAAGGGCACGTGTTTTGATGCGCCCCATCGCGGTGACCACCAGAGCAGACTGTTGTGGCCACTGCGGCATTCTTCAATTCTCGTCCCCAGGACGGCGGCACGCGACAGGCGACGGGGATGCCACTGCGTAGGCACGCGGCATCTTGACAAGCTGCCTAGCATCTTGACCAGTTGCCTCGCATCAATATATCCGTAAGGGCTTCGCCCCCTGCCGCCGGCCCCCTCTCTCGGAGAATGGGCCATGGAAGAGCTAAGTCATGAGGCCTTGGCGCTGTCGTGAAGCAGTATCGAAACTTCATGCGAAGCCGATTCGCAATCAGCAAAACCAACTGATCACAAGAGGGGTTACCACACCTGGCGATTGGTAAGACGTGTATGGTTTACGGGCTTGGTTACCACACCTTGCGATTAAAGGGCCGAGGGAGTTCTCGCAGTTTGGGTTACCACGCCTTGCGATGGATGTGCGTGAAGGGTGGCACCGAATTTCAGAAATGTGGCAAATCCCTTGTGTTTTTGGACCCTGACCCCGCGGATCTGCGTGAGGGGTGGCACCGAATTTCAGAAATGTGGCAAATCCCATGTGTTTTTTTGACCCTGACCCCGCGGATCTGCGTGAGGGGTGGCACCGAATTTCAGAAATGTTGCAAATCCCCTGTGTTTTTGGACCCTGACCCTTCTGATCTGCGTGAGGGGTGGCACCGAATTTCAGAAATATATGGCAAATCTCCTGTTTTTGGACCCTGACCCCGCGGATCTGCGTGAGGGGTGGCACCGAATTTCAGAACTGTAGCAAATCCCCTGTGTTTTTGGATCCTGACCTCGCGGATCTGCGTGAGGGGTGGCACCGACTTTCAGACATGTGGCAGATCCCCTGTGTTTTTTGACCCTGACCCCGCGGATCTGCGTGAGGGGTGGCATCGAATTTCGGAAATGTGGCAAATCCCATGTGTTTTTGGACCCTGACCCCGCGGATCTGCGTGAGGGGTGGCACCGAATTTCAGAAATGTGGCAAATCCCTTGTGTTTGTTTGACCTTGACCCCGCGGATCTGCGTAAGGGGTGGCACCGAATATCAGAAATATGGCAAATCCCGTGTGTTTTTGGACCCTGACCCCGCGGATCTGCGTGAGGGGTGTCGATGTCGAGCCCCCCCAGCAATTCAGACAACGCGCGCAGGGGACGCTAAAAAGCCATTTTGGGCCTCCCCCCCTCGCGCGGTCAATCAACTAGTTACAGTAACCAGCAATAAGTCAACTAGTCACAGGAACCAGCAAGAAGCAGAACTGTAACACTGGAAACTACAACCTACGACTGGTACAGGAAACTGCGAATCACGCGCCTACAGCCTGGTGGCCCCACAAGGGGGCGCGGCGGATATATATATATATATATATATATATATACATATACATATACATATGCATACATATATATGTATATATTTGTATGTCATACATATACACACGTCAGTGTCCTTCTTACAGCAAAGACAAGACGTTGACGTGAAGACCACCTCGTGCTCGGAATGTGCTCTGGCCTTCGGGCCGCTCGTTTGATCCAGGGCGGGGGAGCCCGCTCGTGGCCGAGGCCCGCCGCGGCCGCAACAGAAGCCCCTCCGCTCCCCGTTTGCCGCGCCGCCCCGGAGACCGGCCGAGGACAACGGCGTGCTGCTGCTGCACCAGCAGGCCTGGCAGAGCGGGTGGCTTGGCAGCGCGCTGGCTGCCGCCATTGCATTTCGTGTTGTGTCTACGCGCCTCGGCGTCTGACTTCTCGTTCGCTCTGGCAGTGCCACGACTGTAGGTCGAAAAAGGATGTCATTCTGGCCAGTTGTCGCCGGCGGCGGGGCTGCCCGGCTTCGGCGCTTTCTGGGGAGGCGCTTCAAGAAAGTGGCATTTCCTCTCCAGGGCCCTGCTGCCGCACGCACGCGGTCGCATGCAGCAGCGCCGCACGAGAATGCGAGCAGAGGGACCCCAGCATGTGTCGACCTTTCGAACGCGGGCCTGTCTTGGATCCGTGCGTTGGGGTGCGATATGGCCGCCAGGGCCATTGACGAGTCTGAGAACGGAAGGCGACTGGCAAGACGTGTTTTCACCCTGTCTTTAGAGGGCCTGCGCTCTCTCCAGCACCCAGTCCTCGGTATCCCTCCCCCTTTCTCCTGGGTGTGGAGGCAGTGGAGGTCCGCTTTCAGAAGCGGGGGCCGGCCTCTTGGACCATCTCTCTGCCTCCTCTGGAGGCCCTAGAAGCTCAAAGCCTCACCCAATTTCCTGGGTGATGTTTCACTCCTGGAGGTGGGCCCCCCCCGCACCCTCACGTGTGCCATCCCTATTTTGATCGGCGCGGACATCGCCCGAAGTTGTAGTGCGGGAAGCCAGCTGGATCGACCGACGGACTACACAGAACTGGCCGATCTCGTTCACAGACGGTTTTCCTTTCTGTCGCCGTGGGCGCAGCGCGCACCCAATTGCATTCGGTTGCAAGCTGCGGCGTCCACGGGCGCAACCTTGGCGTGACCAGTAGCAGATTGTTCAGAGCTGCGGCGGCCGAGTGGGCAGCCTGCGACATAACGCATTGAGTGTGGTCTGACATTTCGGCGGTTTTCGAGCGCAACCTCAGGCGCAACCAATTGCAGGCAATGCCCAGTTGCTATCGCAACCTATGGCGCAGCTTGGTCCAGATGTGGCGCATCGTATCGTGCAGCTAATAACGCATCCTCCGGCGCAACAGGTTGCGCATGTTGTGGCGCAGTCTTTGCGGCGATTGTTGCCAGTTTTGGCGCAGTCGATGGCGCAACCCATGATTCCACCAATGGGGCCATCTCTGGCGCCAGTTGCTTGACAGTGAGCCTGGCGAACAATCAAACCTTCTGCAGTTGTGGGCACCGCATTCGGTGGAGCTCCTTGTGGGGCTACCAAACGTGCGAAGGGCGTGCCAACATGGGTGTGTTGGGTGCCTGCGAACGCTGGCATGTGGGCCTTCGGTGGGGATCCTCATGGGGCCACGAAGCGTGTGAGGGGTGTGCCAACTTTGGTGCGGTGGCCGCATGCGAACGCTGGCATATAAACCTTCAGTGAAACCCCCCGAGGGGTCACAAAGCGTGCGAGGGCGTGCCAAAATTGGGCGCGGTGGCCGCATGCGAACGCTGGCATGTGGGCCTTCGGTGCGGCTCCCTGTGGGGCCACGAAACGTGTGAGGGGTGTGCCAATTTTGGTGCGGTGGCCGCATGCGAACGCTGGCATGTTGGCTTTCGCTAGGACTCCCTGTGGGGCCACGAAACGTGTCAGCAGTGTGCCACAATGGTGCGGTGGCCGCATGCGAGCGCTGGCATTTGGGCTTTCGGTGGGGCTCCCTATGGGGCAACGAAGCGTGTGAGGGGTGTGCCAAAATGAGGGGGGGCGGGACGGGAGGAGGGGAGAGGGAGGGGAGGAGGGGCCAGCGGGAGGAGGAACGCGCGTCTCTTCAAAACGAAGACCCAACACCACAGGACTGTTGGGGAACATTGCGGCGGATGTTACGGTACAGTCAAGTGAGGTTGTGGAAGGGGGCGGGCGGGCATGGACAGGGGAAGGAGAGAGACCAAATGGGGGAGGAGGACGACGACAGTGCGGATAACAGGATGCGGACTGCGGCACGGGCTTCGAAAAGCAGCGCGCCCTCGCGAACCCTCTTGCGGGCCACGCCAGCTGTTTGCGGCGACTCCCGCCGCCGTGCCGTCCCAGCACCTTGGGTGGCGAGCGTGCGGGCGGCGCGCAGGCAGCCGTGACGTGCGACACCCCGTGGACTGAGGCTCGTGAGAGCCGTACCACGCGGCGCGCTCTTCCGTGTCGTGTCGGGCGTTCTCTTCTCGCCTTCGTCGTGGCCCCTGCGCGGCAGTCTTCGGGAATCCTTTGGGCCACACTCGGAGTTCCTCGGGGCCCTTGTGGGGCATCTTGGGGTTCTCTTGAGCCGTCTTGCCCCGCTGGCCGCCTGGGAGGCCTCCCGTAGCCGTCGCGGGGCCGAGCGTCGCTCGCTGCAGACGCCCCTTTGTCGAGGCGTCGCCTGCAAGTTCTGCCACCTCTGCGACCCCGACGAGAAGAAGCGACGCAAGAAGGAACGCAAGGCTCCGAGCAAAGTGGGTGAGATGAGGAGGAGGAGGAAGAGGAGGTGGAGGAGGAGGAGGAGGAGGAGGAGGGGATTCTGTGGATGCTCCCGGCAGCCACGACGCGGCAGGAATTCCAGAGGAGAAGCAGAAGGGGGCGACGGAGGAGGAGCAGGAGGAGGAGGAGGAGGCTGAGGAGGAGGAGGAGGAGGAGGAGGAGGAGGAGGAAGAGGTTGCCCTTAGTTTTGTTACCCATGCCATCTTTTTGCAGCGTGTGGGGGGAGGAGGAGGAGAGGGCTGAGGATGTTGAGAGGGAGGGGGAGGAGGAGGAGGAGGAGGAGGAGGAGGAGGAGGAGGAGGCGGAGGAGGAGGAGGAGGAGGACCAGTGTAAACGCAATACTCAACAGCGATATGAGACTACATCCTTCCTCCAAACTCCCCCTCCAGAGGCCCCTACATGGGTTCATTTCCACTGAGCGAACTGCCCCGTTGAGGGACAACCGTTTGAAACTCTTGAAGCGTGCCAAAACACCATTCTAAGGACCTCAACGCCACGAGCTTAACATAATGATGTCACTGGACGGGCCAGAATCGTGTCAGAACACCATTCCTGGGACTTCAGCACCGCGAGTCAACACAACTGTTGCGCCATGACAGCGCTGAGTCGGTCCAAAGCACCATTTCTGGTCTGTGAATCATGAGAGTCAACGTCTGATGCAAATGTTTGGGGCGAGTGCGCGCGGCGCTGAGGGCGAGAGCCACATTTTGACAAGGAGCCGCTCTCCATCCGTGAAGCTCTTGCAAACGTTTGCATCGAATTTTGCGCGGCGCCACGGCGAGAACTATTTTTGGAAAACCAACTACCTGCCTGTTACAATTATGCAAATTGAAAACCTACGACCTGCCTGTTACATGTTTGGAAAACCAACTACCGCCAGGGCGGCTCCGCAGGCGGAAGCCGGCTCAAGTGAAGGATTGATTGCCCCTCGAGGGATGTCAACGTTTCCGGGTTCAGGGTTGCTGGAACCCTCCAACGTGGCAGAAGGGGAGTCGAGAGTTGTAGGGAAAGGGGGCCCAAAAGTGAGCACCGAGGGCGCACTAAGAGCGCGTTTCCTCATTGCTTGCGGCATGACGGGCGTCATGGCCCCCGTGACGCTCCCCCCCACCGGGCGTTCCGGGCATTGCCGCCGTGCGCATCGTGATCCGCATAGGTGTCCGCGTAATCCGCATTGGAGTCTGGTCCGCAGTCGTCGTCGTCGTCGCCGCCGTCGTCGCCGTCGCCGTCGTCGTCGTCGTCGTCGTCGTCGTCGTTGTCGCTCGTCGCTCGTCGCTCATCGTCGTCGTGCGCGCGGACGCAGCTAGAGCATGTAAAAAACAATTCCGGGCCAACGACGGCAATCATTTGGGGGCGGGGGGAGGGGGCCGATGACGTCACGTTTGGCGCCGGCGGCGTTTGGGGATGCCTGGGAATGACCGAGGTCGGGTGGCAGCAGCATGTCCGTGCGATTTGCATCACAACGCCTGTGTACACCACAGTGCCTGCGTGCACCACAGCGCCTGTGTACACCACACCGTCTATGTACACCACAGCAGCCGCGTGCAACACAGCGCCAGTGTGTGTGTGTGTGTGTGTACCACAGTGCCTGCCAGCACCACAGCGCTTGTGTACACCACAGCGCCTGCGTACACCACATCAGCCGTGTGCAACGCAGCGCCTGTGTACACCACAATGGTTGCGTGCACTCCAGCGCCTGTGTACACCACGGCGCCTGTGTGCACCACAGCAACCGTGTGCAACAACACACCACCGTTGTTTGTATAATGTATGATGAACCTTTCTGACAAAATGGAACGCCTGTGGATTCAACAGGGGACACATGTTTTATATAGGATTTGGAAAAGAATCCTTATGGAAAAGAGGGCGCCGCTGGAATCTACGAGTCCTCCGGAGTCCGCGCGCATCATCCTAATTCTGCTCCAGCTTAACTGGCCGTCCGAAGACCAAGTGAATTGATTCAATCGACCATTTTGCGGTGCACGCTGAGATGCGCACGTGCGCTGTAGCGCCGACCCGCACGACAGGGGGGAAGGGTGAGGGAGGAGGAGGAGGACGAGGACGAGGACGAGGACGAGGAGGAGGAGGACGAGGAGGAGGAGGCGGAGGCAGAGGAGGGAGGAGGGAAAAACGCTGCATTATATTATCAGCACATCCTTGGCGTGGCGTGGAGCTGTCCGCAGCAGATCCTCAACGACATGCTCCTTCTACTTGTCTTGTACACGCAGGCGCTCTGATGTACACCAGCGCTGAGTTGCACGCGGATGCCGAGGTTTAGACAGGCGCTGTGGTGTGCACAGGCGCTGCCGTGCACGTAAGCATTGTGGTGTAGACAGGCGTTGTGTTGCACATGGCTGCTGGAGTGTACAGTTTCGCTGTGGTGTACACTGGCGCTGTGGTGCACGCAAGCACTGTGGTGCACACAGGCGCTGCGTTGCACACGGCTGTTGCGGAGTACGCAGGCGTTGTCGTGTACACAAGCGCTGTGGTGCACGCGAACATTGTGGTGTACACAGGCGCTGTGGTGCAGATCCACCGACATCCTCCTCGCGTCGTCGTCGTCGTCGCCGCCGTCGCCGTCGTCGTCGCCGTCGTCGTCGTCGTCGTCGTCGTCGTCGTTGTGGCTTATCGCTCGTCGCTCGTCGCTCATCGTCGTCGTGCGCGCGGGCGCGGCTGTGGTGCCGGTGCCACACGGCGGGGGAGGGGGCGTAACGTCATACCCCCCCCCTGCCCCCCTCCTTCTCCATGACGCCCGTCATCGCCGACGATGACGGAACGCGCTCGAACAAGGTGCACCAGTGTTGATGTTTCGTCCTTCGATTCTCCCCCCCCCCGCGAAGCAGCGTCCGAGCAGAGGGCGAGGGAGGGAGGGCGGCTGCGGGAGCAGAGGTCGGAGGTGGACAGAACCCCTAATAGCGACACGTCGATCAGTGAATTGTCCGTTTTCGGTTCTCGAGAGGGCGCCGCGGCCGTTGTTTTCGCCCGCCAGGCTTGGGCCTCAGGTCGTTTTCACGAAACCACGTTTTGCTAAAGGGGGGCCTGTCCATCCCCGACATGCACGGTCCATCGGGGGGCCTGGCGTACGCTGTGCAACAACCCACGCCAGACGTCCCGGTGTACGCTGCGTCAGCGAGCGAGCGCTCTGCGAAAGGGGGGCCTGTCCAACCCCGAAGAGGGCGAGGGAGGCCGGAGGAGGAGGAGGAGGAGGAGGAGGAGGAGGAGGAGGAGGAGGAGGAGGAGGAGGAGCGAGGAGGAGGAGAGGAGGAGGAGGAGGAGGAGGAGGAGGAGGTGCGAGAGGAGGAGGAGGGAGATGCGAGAGGAGGTGGTGGATGAGATGGAGGAGGGGGGGTGGGAAGGGGAGATGTGCGAGAGGAGGTGGTGGGTGAGGAGGATGATGATGCTGATGGGGACGATGATGCTGATGGGGATGGGGATGATGATGATGACGATGATGATGATGATGATGATGATGATGGTGATGATGATGATGATGATGAGGATGAGGATGAGGATGAGGATGAGGATGAGGATGAGGATGAGGATGAGGATGAGGATGAGGATGAGGATGAGGATCAGGATGAGATGAGGATGAGGATGAGGATGAGGATGAGGATGAGGATGAGGATGAGGATGAGGATGAGGATGAGGATGAGGATGAGGATGAGGATGAGGATGAGGATGAGGATGAGGATGAGGATGAGGATGAGGATGAGGAGGAGGAGGAGGAGGAGAAGGAAGATAATGTGACACCTGGGCCACGCGCCTGGTAGGCCCGCTGATGAAGGAGGCGTTCGATGCCAGCCTCGACCACAAATCCCTCTTCTTCACCCGTCTCTCTTCAAAACATCGGGCTGAGCAGCCAGTGCCCCTCTTGAGGGGTTCTTGCACAGTGCCCGCCTGATGTGATGGCACGTGCCTCGCATGCGTGAAGGCCGAAGCGCTCGCCTTAAGTTGCCTCAAACGAAAATGAGGAGGAGGAGGAGGAGGACGACGACGAGGAGGGCGAGGAGGAGGGGGTGGAGGAGGAGGACGAGGAGGAGGAGGAGGAGGAGGAGGACGAGGAGGACGAGAAGGCCGCGAGGGGGTGGGCTTCGGAGCCCGTCGCCTTGCCCCCCTCGTGCCGCCGCCACGCCGCCCGCGCCCTCGGCCGAAGGTGCGGCTCGCCATCCGAAGCGCGCAGAGGGCGGCCGCTGCCTCGTGACGCGATGCTCGGGGAGGGCAGCGGGAGGACGAGCAGCGGCGAAGCGTCCGGGCTTGCCCGTAGGCCCACCCAAGGATGTTGTGAGAATATCTCGTGGTCTGCACGAGCTGTTCTTGCAACGCTTCTGGCTCAGACCGTTCTGTTCTAGCACATCGGGATTCGATTCAAAGAGCGTGGTTTCGGTGATTGGGGAACGTGTTCGGATTCCAAGAACGCTTCGTGATATGCCTATAGGAATGCCGGGGCGGTCGGCCCCTGCTCGAGAGAGGACGAGCGGACACAGGGGCAAGATTTCGATGTTCGGGGCAAGCGTAATCTAACAAAAACATTTGTGCAGAGTTGTTGTTTTTAGCACCCTCGAACCGAGTTGTTGTTCAGCACGCTTGAAGCGAGCCTTGTTGCCACTGCAGCGCGTGCTTGCGCGTGGTTTTCTTCATCAGCACGCTGGCACGGGGCAGCGTTGCCACTGCAGCGCGTGCTTGCACACTCTGGGCATGTACTACAGGCGGCCGGGATTAGTAGGTCGACCTTGCCAGATCAAGGGTACCTTCGTGTCCTACGTCTTGCGACCCATGCCTCCTGCATTTCTGTGGTAACGTGGCCCTCGGAAGGGTCTTGTGTCCTCTCGCGTGTCCTCTCCAATCCAAGTCCGACTGCATTTGAGACAGGCTCAGGGGCCCGAGGCTGGGGTTCTCTTGGGCCTTTCCGGGGGCCTCCTGGGCCATCTTGAGCCATTCCTGGGCCGTCCAGGAGCCTTCTTGGCAGCTTTTGGGGCCGTTTCGGGTCTCCCTTGGGGCGTCAGCGACTCTCTGAAGGCCCAAGAGGCGAACATGCTAAAATTGTACATTTTCCTTCGGGTATATACGAGGTTTCCGGAGCCGTCTTGGGACCTCTTGGGCCAATCTTGGGCGTCTCTTGGCTCATGTTGGGGCCCTCCTGGGCGAGGGGGCCGTCCCTCGAGCGAGCTGGAGCTCGGATTCCGCCCCAGGACTGAGATCGCCCCCCCCCCCCCCCCCCTACCCCTACCCCGGCAAAGCCACCCCGGCACCCACCCTCAAGTAGAGCTGGAGCTCAGGAGTTGAGGCTCAGGCTGTTCTGAGGGTCTTTGGCGTCATATTTTGCGAACGCAGCGGCAAGGTTGAACGTCATGGTCGGAGTTGAGCTCGGCATGAAGCTGAAGCGAAGCATTTGTTCCGAAAAGCAGTGCGTAAATCTAGCGGACGATCAGGCTGTAGCAGGACCCTGAGCTCCAACTGAAGGCCATGGCCAGGGACGCTGCCAAAAACCACGCTGGTGTCAAGGCAGTTGCCAGGCCAACAAGCGAATGTTCCGGTGAGCCAAGCCCGAAATACAAAGTGAAACTAAGCGAGCCCGGATGTGTACAGTAGCCGACTCTTAATAAGATGAAAGGACTGGCCCATGAGCTGGCTGCATAGCCAAATGTAACTTTGGAGCTGCAGCTCAGGCTGAAGCTGTCGTTCGAAAGAAGCTGAGCTACAGCTAACACTCACGCTACAGGTGAAGCCAAAGCGCGCTGCAGAGGCGTATCATACCACACCGTGTCTGCAGCATAGCGAGGGATTGGACAGTCGGATGCCCGCCAGGGGGCCTTTGCGCATTGGTTCTGTTCTGTACCAAAGGCAGTGCATTCACTGCAGCCTGGTGCCAGTACAACCCTACAGGGGGCACCGCTGCAGCCTGCCCCCTGCGCACTATGCGCCTCCAAATAGCAAAGTAGGTAAAGCGGTACCGCCGCCTCGACCTGTTCTCACGCTTCTGTTCGCGATGATCTAGCAGCCGTCTGCATAGGAGTTCTGTCTAGGTGCGCGGGTTATAAATGGCTATGTCGGGAGAAGATGTCGTGAGGGATGAGCAGGGGAAGGAACATGCTGACAGCCTATCATCCTTCTCGCTCTTCATGATTGTCTTATCCCGTTCCTCCTCTTTATAGTCCTCACCATTGGCGTGATCGGCCCGTCTTTCTTTTTGCCCTTGGAATATTGGGGTACCAAGTCGGAGGGAAGTGATTGCCTTACCATGAAGTGTTGCACGTCACCTTTTTAAGGTAGCGGGCCAGATTACATACCAGCCTGGCGCCCGGGCAGCCTCGCGATCTCTTAGGCGTTTTTTGTAATTCACCTGGTGCAGGTGTTCATTTTGCTCGTGCTGGCGACCGCGAGATCTCTGCAGGCCCACCTCCGTCTTTCCATGATATTTCTTCTTTCGCTGGTCCTTGCCGCTCTTGCTTCCTCGCTTTGAAACCAGCGCGTCCTGACGGAATCGAGTCCTGAGGCTTTTGGCGATCTCGGGCTCCCGGTGGCCTCCCCAGGCCCCCGGACCGTCAGAGAACGACTGAGCTGTGGAGGTCCTCGCATTCCTCTTGATGCCCTCCTCGCTCGTCTCACCAGCCCCGTTGCAGGCTGGGAGGCCTCTCTGGGGCCTGTGGGAAACTCTTGGGGCTTCTCGGGAGCCTGCTGCGCCGTCCTGGGAGACTCCTGGGCTGTCTTGGGGGCCTTTGTTAGCATCCCTGGGTCGTCTCCAGAGACGGAGTTGAGCTTCTGGCTTTTGGACGTCTGAAAGGGGTTCTTGGGACGTTCTCGGATTTAGCGAGACACAAAGTCTTGTTCGACTCCAACCAGTCGTGGTTCGCGCAGCTATCCTCCTCCCCCTCCTCCTTCCTCCTCTGTCTCCATTATCCTCCTCCTCCTCGTACTCCTACTCCTCCCCCTCCTCCTCCTCCTCCTCCTCCTCCTCCTCCTCCTCCTCCTCCTCCCCCTCCTTCTCCTCCTCCTCCCCCTCCTCCTCATCCTTCCTCCTCCTCCTCCTCCCCCTCCTCCTCCTTCCTCCTCCTCCGCCTTTCTCCTCCACCTCCTTGCTCGACTCCAACCAGTCGTGGTTCGCGCAGCTATCCTCCTCCCCCTCATCCTTCATCCTCCTCCCTCCTCCTTCCTTCTCCTCCTCCTTCTCCTCCTCCTCCCCCCCTCCTCCTCCTCCTTCTCCTCATCCTTCCTCCTCCTCCTCCTACTGGGCGACGCTGCGGGACAGTTCGAGGTCAAGCGAGGAAGAACTACCCAGCCAAGGGTAAGCAGCGCAGCGCACTTCCAAACAGCACAAGTGCGAGGAACAGTACCTGTCAAGCCAGTGCAATGACGAGAATGACGAGACGCCCTGAGGGATAGCAATCATGCAAGCTACATTGGAAACCCATGCCAAGACACACCCTGCTTGCCTCCAGGATGCCCTGGGTTTCTTGTGTGTGTGTGTGGGTGTGTCGATGGTCTTGCGATGGAAAGCGTGACATTACCATGCCAAAAATCAGAGGACGCCCTAGGGTCTCAGGGTTGGGCTTCTTTGTGGAAGGTTTGTTGTGGTCGAGCTCCTACTGTAGCACAAGGAAATACAGTACAACACACATCATACATGCAGGCAAGGCGACTACAGTTAATGCGTAGCGCGGCCCATGCAATGCGAATAGTTGTACACAGCGCAGCAGCCAAACGAAACGCGTCAGCAGTAATATCAGCACCAAAGCTAAACGTGAAGCGGCGCATGTGAGATAGGTTGCGGTCCCAATGTTCCGAGAGCGCTGGCGATACCATGAGAACGGTAAGGCAGCAAGGTTGAACAAGCGAGAGTCTCCAGACACATTTGAATGTCTGTTTGTTGGCAAGGTGAAGGTTCTAAATCTCTTATCTCAGACATCCGCTTCACGTGCGGGCGGACTGTCTACCTGGGATGCTGGCTGCACGCGCGGAGCAGACACGCGGCATTCGCAGCAGTGTCTGATCTGCGTGAACACTGATTGGACAGACCTCCATCGGCGAAGGACCCTGTTGCACCCACTGTTTCACGACGACCCTTGCTGAGATCCCATATGCCCGACGCGCAAGCGTGGAGCTTCACGGCAGAGCGTGCCACGTTGTCTGTTCCCTTCGTCGCCAGTCTATCCCGACGTGTGCTCCTGTCTCTCCCTTCCATCTGCGCAGAGTTCGCCCGATAGACGCCGTTCGATGGACGCCATCCGGCAGACGCCGTAGTTCGACGAGGCAGTCAGCGGCAGTTGCCGTAGATTGTTAGTGCAACATTCTCTCTGGTTTTCTACCCAGTAGGGCTCGCACTACACGTGCATGCACGGCCTTTTGAAGCGCCGTCGTGCGAAAAGTCCTGGATATCGACGGGACTTGTGCAGTGAAGCGAGCTGGCGTCACGTCGTATCCTGTCCGGTTGGGATTACATGCGAGCCATGCCACCGAAACACGATCAAAATGGCGGGAGTCCCAGATGTACGCCGTGGAGCGGGCTGACCATTGACGCCTGTTGGGCATGGAGCTGTGTCGGTTTCTCGATCGCCTTTGGGACGATCTTGACATCGAATGCGCTTTGCCGAGCCCGCTCCCCGACGTCCTCGGTCTGTGCAACCATATGTCAAAGGAGAATGGCGGGAGGGGGCGAGGGAACAGCTGATTGTGGCGGATCGTTCCATGGATTCTAGCGAGATCGCTCACCTTGTCGGTCTGCACTGCAATCAGGACGCGTCCAACGTGCCAGAATTATTGTGTGTGACTATTGTCGCCCATGTTTTGTCGACACGGTTGAACGAGGTTCGGATAATTTGCAATTTTGTGAGGGGGTCTTGGGGGAGACATGATGTTTTGAGGGGTGGTCTTGGCCTGAGAGAGGATGGCGAAAATGACCCGAGGGCTTCGGGAGTGATCTCTGAGTGCGAGCGGAGTTCACTACCCAGGTCGCTCCCCCGTGGGATGTTCAGATGTCCCACCGGCGGATTTCCCAACCAATCCCGCCAAGACCAGCTATAGGAACCCGACAGTGTCGAACTGGCTTTTGGTCCGGGTGCGGGGGGACAGGGCGGGAGGGGCCGGTGGGAGGCCCCGGCAGAGCGTGCGCCGGCGGCGTTGGGCGTGGCAGTGTCGAGAGTTAGGGCAAGGTCTGGGCCGACCCGCTTTTTGTCACTGTGCCGCTCTGCAGAGGGATCGGGTGGACACCACTCGCTCAGCTGCGTTCCAGATCGGTGACGGCGTCTCTTCCTCTTGGGGATGGAGGAAGCGGGAGAAGGAGTTCAGGCGGCTAGAGTCTGGCGTACGGCTCTTGTCGCACGGTGTTAGTCTGCCTCTGTGCTCGAGTGATGAAGCGCGAGTCCTCGCTCCCCTCCCCGCCTTCCCAAGGACATGAGGAGTAAGCCATGACCATTTCAACCTGCCAGGAAGTGAGTGCAAGTAGGGTTTGGGCCTGCATTGCTCGAGCCTGCTCGAGGTCCACACGCACAAATTGTTCCACAGCAGCAGATGCAGCATTACTCCACATACGAACAGCGCTCAGCTGCAAGGAAGCCATCGGTGAAAGGAGCAGCTGCAGCATCGGGATCAGGACCATAAGGCGTATGAACGGGGGGAGGGAGAGAGAGAGAGAGACAAAAGAGAGAGAGAGAGAGAGAGAGAAAGAGAATGAGAGAGAGGGAGAAAGAAATCAATAAACAAAGAAAGGAAGAGAGAGAGAGATAATATATATATATATATAGAGAGAGAGTGAGAAAAAAGCGAGACAGAGAGAGAGAGAGAGGAATGGGGGACCCGGAGAACATGCGGGACGTCGGGGACACCACTCTCTCGGGGGACACGCGGCGCACGCACGAGAACGAGGGGCTGGGGGAGGGAGGAGCGCGCGACGGCGCACGGGGGACTCGTGGCGGAGGGCTGGGGCACCGGAGAAGGCGGGCGAGAGGCGTGGGACGGGCGGCGGGAACCGGGCCAGGGGGGGGGCAAGGGGGGAGGGGGGGGGGGGGGGCAAGGGGGGGGCAAGGGGGCAAGGGGGGGCAAGGGGGGGGGGGGGGCCACGGGGGGGGGGGGGGGGAGGAGGAAGGCACGGCGAGGAGCACAGGTGCTCTCAGGCCGCGCGGGGGGCGCAGCGCGCCGCTCCGTGCACGCCGCGGAGCTGGCCCGCGTCGCGCGCGGCCCCCTTCTGGACACATCGTGTGCAAAGCTTGGAGGCTGGAGGCCCTCCTCCCCTCCGCGCCAGGGCCTGCCCCGACACCGGCGCGGGCCCGCCAATTCGAACCACGGGGGGCCGGCGCGAAGAGGCGCGGCGTCCTCCCTGGCCCTCTCCTCTGCTGCCCTTCCCGTATCCCCTCCCGCGCCCCTCGCCCTCTCCCCCCCCGCTCCTCTCCTTTCTACTAACCCTCCCATCTGCCCCCCCCCCCCCTTCGAGCTTGCCTTTCTCTGCCGCCTACTGCCCACTCCTCCCCTCCTCCTCTTCTTCCCCGCATTCTTGCGCAGCAGGGAGCGCCAACAAAGAAATGATGCCCACAACTGGAAGCGAAACCCGGCGCCAGGCCCAGCACTTTTGGGTGGCCCGCAGCAGCGCCAGCAGCCTCCAGCGTGCGATGGAAGGCACGGCACGGTGGTGGCTACGCGCAGACGCCAGATGAGAGCTCAGGAGCCGGAGATGATGTTGATGATGTGTTCTTCCAGTGCGCTCGGCTGGCCTGGCACTCGAGATGGCCCAGGAGCGCGCCGGCAGCCTCCAACGACGCTGGTGGCTACCTGCCGAGGCCGGAGGAGCGCAGGGGAGCTGGAGAGAGCGGCGTGCACTCCACGTGCCCTCCGCATCCCGCAAAACACGGAGGCAGCAGTATCCTCGCAGAGAGCTTGCCACGGGAGGAACGGATCAGCAGGCTGCGCGCTGCGGCGGAGGAGAGCTGTTTGGTAGCAGGTCATAGGGGGCCTGGCATACCCTTTCAGTTCTATCTTTAGCGTCGACTGGCGTCGATTGGCATCTGGGAGTCGATGAGATAGCGCCGATTCAGCGCCCGGCTAGCGTCGATTCGCTTCGATTTCGGGTCGACTCGCGTCGACTAGCGTCCATTCGCAAGGGCCGACGAGATGGTATTCGAAGACCGATTTCTGACCACATCCACCTCTGGATCCTCGATTCTATGATAGGCCCTCGGGGGTGGAAGTGGGTAGTTTTTCCTTTCCCTGGGGCGGGGAGACTGCCCACCTCCACCTCTGGAAACCGCTTTCCGCAAGGCACCTTGGGAAGTGGGTGTGGTCAGAAATCGGTCTCCTGGGTATGGGAGGCCCGCACGAGCTGCCACCGAAGGGATGCCCGCGCGCCTGGCCGAGCCGTGCGCGCAGGCGCAGGACTGCCGGAACATCGGGCGGCTGCCGGGCGGCGCCCCGCTGGCGGCCGCAGCAGGGCGGCGGCGGCACCGGCTCGTGGCGAGATCTCCTCGCCGCGCTGGAGCATACAGTCGGGGCCCTGGAGAAGGAACCCTTCTCGTTGGGGAGGGGCTCTTTGTTCCTTGATTGGGCTGCAGTTTGCCTCGGGTTTTCCTGAGGCTTCCCATGGGGAATCGAGGTTGAACTTGTGGGAAAAGGGGCCTCGTTCCTTATGTAGGGTTCCTTAGGTCAACGCCCCGACTGTAGCGTCGTGGCGCACGTGCGGTGCGACGGGGAGGTCGCAACCGCAGCAGCGCAGGCACGAAGGGCAGCGAGCCTAGAGCGGCAGCGCGACCGGACGGAGGACGAAGCAAGTGGCGGCAGGGGAAGTAGCCAGCGCGGCCGTTCTCCTGGCGACAGCGGCGGCAGCGGCAAGGGCGGCTTCGGGACGATCTGCAGAAAACCGACAGCACCAGCCGATGGAGGCAACGCAGGGCAATGGCCAGGAGGTGGCATCTTGCCTCAATTCTCAGCGACCCCTGGGCGTTGGGAGCATCGCGGGCCCGCGGGACGGGATGGGCTTCACCGCCACCAGCTGCTACACAGGGAAGTGCAAGGCAGACGCAAGGCCTAACGCAGAGAGGACCCTGGGCTCCGCAGAGGCCGCAGGCGCAGCAGCTGAGGACCACCCCCACCCGTGGCTTGCCTGGCGGCATCGCGCCTGAACCCGCAGCAACCCCTGGGCGTTGAGGGCCTCGCGGACCTGCGGGCCCGAGCCTGGGAGGACAGACGTGCCCCGGTGATCTGCCGGTTGCGCCTCCCCCTCGCCGTCTGTCGTCGCCTTCTCCTCCCCCCAAAGGATTTTTTGAAGGTCGCTTGCCTTGCCTGTGCGCTTCTCTGTGAGGGCGGCTGGCGCGTTGGACATTGCCTGTCCTGTCCGTGCGCTTCCCTTTGCGCCGGCGGCCGGTTGAGCTCGAAGGGCGCAGCTTCTGCTGTTGTCTCAGTGGCCATCCCCATCCCCATCCGGACACCCACCATTTTACCACCCCGGTTGTAGATATACCCCTCGAAGCCCGAACGAAATGGACTGCATCCCCATCTAGGGGGATAAATCGGCCAGTGGGGCCCAGGCCACGCCGTTTGGGATAGGGGTCGGATAAGCGATGCTCGTCCGTCCGAGTTCAAGAACTCCGCGCCCTGCTCCAGCGCCCCTCATAGTGCCCTCTCCGTCGGCCCGGGGCTGGGGTGTCGGGTCTGCCCTGGACTGCCTGTGGATGCGTGTGCATAGGGCGTCGCTCAATGAGGGGGCGATGAATGGAGGGGGGGGGGGATGGAGGGGTGGGGCTGGGGAGAAAGGTGCACTTCTCGGGCCCTAGAGGCGCCCTTTTGGGCCCCTCGAGGGCCCCTGCAGGGGCCTCAAAAAGGGTTCCTTCTTCTGCAGCCATCGCTGCCCACCCCTCCTGTCTCTTCCCCCCTTTCCGTGGAGTCGTGGCGCCGAAATTCTTGTTTACAGGAGCGCGCCCGATGCGAGCGACAGGGCCAGCGCGGCGCCTGTGTGTGTGAGTGTGCGTGTGCGTGTGCGTGTGCGTGTGCGTGTGCGTGTGCGTGTGCGTGTGCGTGTGCGTGTGCGTGTGCGTGTGCGCGCGTGTGCGTGTGCGCGTGTGCGCGTGTGCGCGTGTGTGCGTGTGTGCGTGTGTGCGTGTGTGCGTGTGCGCGCGTGTGCGTGTGCGCGTGTGTGCGTGTGCGCGTGTGTGTGTGTGTGTGTGCGTGCGTGCGTGCGTGCGTGCGTGCGTGCGTGTGTGTGTGTGTGTGCGTGTGTGCGTGTGTGCGTGTGTGTGCGTGTGTGCGTGTGTGCGTGTGTGCGCGTGTGCGCGTGTGCGTGTGTGCGTGCGCGCGCGTGCGTGCGACTCTACTGTTCGGAGTTTTTGCTTAGCGTGCCGCGCCGTCAGCTCTGGCCGACGACGCCTCGGCGCGACGCGCTGGACACGTGTTGGCTTCCGAGCGTCAGCGCCCCCAGCTTTTCACAGCATCCCGCCCCGTGATGCGGAGCGAAACGCTATCCGCCTGCAGAACATCCCAGTCGTAGCGGCTTGGTAGCGGCCGCCAGGGCCGCCGCCGCGACACAGTGAGCAAAAGTTCCCGACCGCAGGAAGGGCCGCCAGAAACCAGGGTGAGTCTTGCCTAGGAGCCCCCAGATCTGATAGGGCCAGGGCACTGATAAATCCTATCTCGAGCGTTCCAGAATGCTCTCCGAGCGTTCCCGTATGCTCTGAGACGGCCGCGGATTCCGAAGCATCCTCCAGAGCCGCTGGCTCTCAGAGATTTCCCGATGTTGTCATCGTCCCGGTTGCATTCGTATTTCCCCGCATCGATCGGGCCTCAAACTTCTGGTCCACTCGAGAGCCCCACGACGTCGGGGGCAGAGCTCAGAGCAAGTCTTGCCGCGAAGCCCCCTGCACTTGCTACTCCTCCTCCTCCTCCTCCTCCTTCTCCTCTTCCTCCTCCTCCTCCTCCTCCTCTTCCTCCTCCTCCTCCTCGCCCCCCGCACTTGCTACCTCCACCCTCTACGCAGTCATCGCCTTACCCCTCCTGTCCTGCCCCCCTCCCCCTCTTTCGTTCTCCCCCGCTCCCTTGTCCCCCCGGCTTTCTCACACCATCCCCCGCTCAGTCTTCAGGTTGCCCCCCCACTCCCCCCCCCAAAAAAAAAGCAGAAGCAGGAGGGGGAGGAAGAGGGAGCAGGAGAGAAGGAGCACACAGGGCGAAGGGAGAAAAGAGCGAGAGAGAGTGGTGGAGGGGGCGCGCGCGCGCGACGGCGAGGACGAGGCAGATTTGGGCACCGCTCGGTCGCGTGGATTCTTTTGTGGGGCGAGGGCCCTCGAGGAGCCTCTTGGATCCTCTTGCGAAAAATACGCGCGCGAATGCGAAGCACGCACAGGGCAAGGACGTCCGACAGGTGGCGAGAAGAGCGGGGGCAGGCGAGGGACAGAAAGAACACAAGAGAGAGAGAGGGAATGGACGGACGGCAGGACCTCCTTCAGCCGACTCTCCTCTTTCCCCTCGGGCTCCCCCGCCCTCTCCCTGTCCTCTCGATCCCCTGCTTGGGATGAGGAGGAGGAGGAGGAGGAGGCGGAGGAGGAGGAGGAGGAGGAGGAGGAGGCGGAGGAGCAGGAGGAGGAGGAGGAGGAGGAGGAGGAGGAGGAGGAGGAGGAGGAAGAAGAAGAGGGGGGGGGGGGCGGGGCACTCTCTGGCTACACCCATCCTGGCCAGGCCGGTCCTGGGCCCCCGGTCAGTGCATGCGCCCCCCGGCATGGCTGCCCACCGACCCAGGTGCCCAGGATTGGCCCAGCCTCTCCCCCAGGCCCCCCTCCTGGGCCCATGTCGATCTGACCGTTCCGATGCGAGATCGATTCCTGCCGGCCCGGTTTTCAGAAGAGGGAGAGGTTCCATTGCCCATAGCGCTGCCCTTCCTTCGGTTTCCTCCGTTTTGGGCATCCTGGGAGGCCCTCGTCGCCACCGCTGGATTCGCCTCGAAGTGCTGGTCAGAACGCACCCCGAGAGAGGTCGGGGCCGCTGTATGGGTACCTCTTGGTTGGTTTCCCCAGATCTGGTGCTCTGGCGATCCAATGCGTCCCGATGCCTGCGCGGCGCTGTTGTGCATCCTGGCGCGGCCGGTCCGATTCGATGGCCCAGCGGCCCGATCCGACGCCCGCTCCGCTACGAGCCGACTTGCCGATTCGATGTTGACCGATCCTACCGTCCCCTTCCCCCCCCCCTTCCCCCCCTTTGCATGGCCCTCTCCCAGACCCCCTCGGGTCATGAAAGAATCACGACTGGAGGTTGTTCCATATGTTCTGCCTCTGGGGGCCCTCACCAGGCCTCGGGGCCGTCAGAAAACGATTCAGGATGAGAAGCCAGTCCCGGGCAATGGGTCCAGACCTTTGGGGGTCGACACTGAAAAATCATGACGTCGGGGGTCTGGGTAATTATCGTGCATGACGAACGAGCAACACACACACCCATGCCCATGGGAGGGTCGGAGGGAGGAGGACTGGCTGTGGGTGTGGGTGCAGGTTGTCGGACCCTTGGGAAGGCTCCCGTTCGACTGGAGACCCCATATCCGACGACACGCACCTGTAGCCCCCTCCGTCCCCCGTATGGGTATGGGTCCGTGGCGTTCGCTTGTCGGTTTAGCCGACACCCACCTCCATCCACATCCCGAGCTCGACGATCTCAGCACCCCAGTTGGGGGTATACCCCTTCGAAACCCGAAGGAGACGGCCGAAATCCCCATCTAGGATCGGCGTCACCCCAACATACTAATGCTATGTGTGCGTTGCCCCCCCCCCCCCCCCGGGGCGACCTGCGCACGGAGAAATCTTATAGTACATGCGTCGTGGCAGGCGCTTCCTGGCCACACCGCTGGGGGCCCTCACCGGGCCACGGGACCGTCGAAAGACGATTCAGTATGAAAAACCGATCAGGGGTCGAGACCTCTGGGGGTCGACGTTATGAATAAAGCATGACGTCGGGGGTCTGGGCTGCTTCATTCAACGCATCCCCTGGTCCCCGCTCGTCCGCGCAGAAGCCGTCGGCCACGGTGCGCCCTCCCCCATCTCTTTGCCCGGCCTCCCTCGCCAGCGCCCCCCGATGCCGCCACTCTCTGGGCCTGTTCTGCTGGCTTCGACCTGACGGAACTTCAAGGAGAGTCCGGCCGTGGCGACGAGGGCTCTCCGGGACCAGCAGCGGTGCTGGCACCTAGATTTAAGTCGGGCGTGTCCTCCTGCAGGAGGAGTATTCAAGAAAGGTTGAAAAATAGTGTGGTGTGACGATGTTCCGTGCTTTTTGTTGACGACGTTTGGCTCTGAGTTGGCTATTTCTAATGTGTCTTGCAATGTCCGCCTGTAGGAGGACATGCCCGACCTGAACCTAGACCCTCCACGTAGTGATTTCTGTCCATAGCATCGACGGCCCAGACCCCCCGGACAGACTCTATACACATCCCGAGTCGTCGTGGACGGTCCAGGGCCCGGCGAGGGCCCCCAGAGGCCGCGATTCTAGAGACATGTCTATCCGTCGCGATGCTCCGAAGCGGAGACTGAAGAACAGCTCTCTTGGTGACAGGAATACAGTCGGGGCGCTGAAGAAGTAACCCTTTTCGCTGGGGAGGGGCTCGGTGTTCCTTGATTGTTTTGCAGTTTGCCTTGGGTTTTCCTCCGGTTTCCCATGGGAAATCGAAGTTTAACTTATGGGAAGCAGGGACCTCGTTCCTTATTTAGGGTTCCTTAGGTCAACGCCCCGACTGTAGTGGGATGCTGGAGCGGCCCGGAGCCGCGTCCCTCGACAGCACGCGAACCATAGCAGGCAGTAAGAACTGAAACGCCATCTGGGGGGTCGCACCACCGAGGGGGGGGGGAGAACGCTGCAGCTGTCCCCGCCGGGGGCGCGGCCTCCCGCCCACACTCAGCTTCCGGGAGCTCAGCCTCCACCCCTCCACTGCGAGCGGACGGGGGCGGGCCCCCCGCTCGACTTCTGCGCGCGGGGCCCCACAGAGGCCACGCAACACGTCACGGGATCTGCCCGCCGCGATGCCTTCACGACGCGAGAGGGTCTCCGGCTCCTCCTCCTCCTCTTCTTCCTCCTCATCATAATCACCATCATCACCATCATCATCATCATCATCATCATCATCATCATCATCATCATCATCATCATCACCATCACCATCATCATCATCACTCCTCGCTCCTCACTCCTCACTCCTCACTCCTCACTCCTCACTCCACCTCCTCCACCTCCTCATCATCATCATCATCACTCCTCCTCCTCCTCCTCCTCCTCCTCCTCCTCCTCCTCCTCCTCCTCCTCCTCCTCCTCCCCCTCACTCCCCCTCCTCCTCCCCCTCCCCCCGCTCCCTCGCTTCCGAATTCTGCGCGCGGGGGCCCTACCGAGGGGCGCCCGCCACGCGGCCGGTTTTTCTCTTGCGGTGCCTCTCCCATTAGCGTGGGCCGCGCGTTGGCGCGCGGGACCGCCGCTTCCACAGGCCGGCACCCCCCACGAGGTGCGGGGTGGGGCGTGTCCCCTCTGCAGGAGGAGTAGTCAAAAGTATTACACCATCGTCGAGGGACGATTCGGGTGTATGTTTTGCTTGTTTTTATAATGTTTTTCGCCCAAGAGTATTCAAAAGTATTTACACAATCGTCGAGGGACGATTTTTTTCGCGATCATTGTTGATCCTTTTCGGGTCTATGTTTTGCTTTGTGTTTATAATGCTTTTCGTCCAAGCTCCGCCTGTAGGAGGACATGCCCGACCCAACACGAGGTGCGGGGTGGGGCGGGGGCGGCGCCGGGCGGGGAGACCGCCCCCGGGGCTGCGCAGTCTCCCACAGGCCTCCAGCGTCGTGCGAAAGCCAAAGCTCTCGGGCGTTGCGCGGGTGGGGTTGGGGGGGACGATCCAAGGGGGGGGGGCGGGAACGGTGCACCTCTTGTGCAGCCTTCTGGGCCCGAAAGGGGCCCCACAGGGGCACGACAGGTGCGCAGTGCTTATCGCCCCCGCTCTATCGCCACCCCGACCCGATGCAGCAACGCCCAGAACTCCGGGGGGGCCCAAAAGGTGCGGTGACCACACTGCACACACTACAGTCGATCCGCATGGCAAGGATGGGCAACTTTCCCAAGGGTACCCTTGCGCCCTTGCCTCCTCGGTCCATCCTTGGCCCCTTTCGTTGGCCGCGCCCCGCTCGGAAAGCTTCGAAACAGCCTTCCAACCGTGCATCCTTACAATACGGGCTGACGGTCGGAGAACAATCCTGGAGTCCTCGCGCGGCGCGCAGTAGCTGTATCACCGAAGCTTGCACGCCCGCTCCAGCAGACACGGGACGACCTCTGCATGGCGATGTTCCGGCGTGGGTCTGACGTGAAACCGTCCTTGCAATCCAACTTACACATCCGACGCGTTCTGGTGTGACCCCCGCGCGAATCCGTCGTGGATCCGACGTGACTCGGGTCTCGAGCTGTCGCGCGAGGCCTCTGGGATCTCCCTCACAGGGAGGAGGAGGAGGAGGAGGAGGATGAGGAGGAGGAGGAGGAGGAGGAGGAGGAGGAGGAGGAGGAGGAGAGGGAGGAGGAGCAAGAGGAGTAGCAAGTGCGGGGGGCTTCGCGGAGTGGAAGGAGGAGGCGGAGGAGTGGAAGGAGAGGAGGAGGAGGAGGAGGAGGAGGAGGAGGAGTGGAAGGAGGAGGGGAGGGGGGAGAAGGAGGAGGAGGAGGAGGAGGAGGAGGGAGGAGGCGGAGGAGGAGGAGGGGAAGGAGGAGGAGGAGGAGGAGGAGGAGGAGGAAGAGGAGGAGGGGGAGGGGCTTGAAGCGGTGCGGTGGGGAGTCGGAGGGACCGTGCACGGTTCCCGAGGATCGGGCCATGCTCCGAGAACGTCTCGGGCGAATGGGGCCTCCTGGGAGGATGACTCTGTCCCATGTTCTGGATTTTCTGGGACGTCCGAGTGAGTTCTCCGTTGTGGATTTTCTGGGAGGCTGACTCTGTCCCATGTTAATCTCGTGTTGTTCATGAGAGCGGAGAGAAGCCTGGAAAGCTCCTCCACCTGGCCAAGCCGAGAGAGGCCGTGCTAGGAGGCTACGTCTACGAGGAAGGGGGGGCCGTTCGGCGTTGCCGCAGTCGCTCGCTCCCAAGATGACTTTCGTAACGGGCACTCCGAGTTTCCCAAAAAGTGTCGGTGGGGCGTCACCCCCGCCGGCAGCCCCTCATCGACCCTCGTCGCGGGCAGTCACCGCGCGCCGAAGGCGCTCCGAACCCCGTCGCGGCGCGACGACGAGGCGGGGTTGACCCCTGTCGGTGGGGGTACCCCCCCACGCCTACTAAGAAACCCGGAGTGAGCACTTGCGTGTCACTCGATGGGCCCGTAGAGCGTTGGGAACATGCCTGGACCTTGCCCAGAGACCTCCCGGGGGCCGCCACGCGCGCGCGAAGGAGAAACCTGTTGCAACTCTTACCCTACGTTTTCGCACGCCTGTGGCCCGTTGGTCCGGCGTTTTTCAAGACGTAGCAGTTCAAAGGATATTCAGTTATGAATTACTCCGACGGAAGGACCCCACATGAGAATCCTCTGGGCGAATCTGGAAAAAGCGCTTACCGTCGTCCTCGTGGTTGGTGAGGCGTCCTGACTGTCTCTTCTGCGTATATTTCTTCTCGCCCTGGCGCGGACCCTCCCCCCGCTCCCTACGTTGCCCCCGACCTCGCCCTCCTGTTTTTGTTCGCGCCCCGCCACCGCCTCGCCTTTCCATTGCACGAGCGCGCATGTCGGTTTTCCTCGGCGCCGTCGCCGCCTCGGCCAGCACAGGCGCGTTCTCTAATGGCCACGTCGCGCAGCCGTTGGGACAACCCCGCGGGCCAGGCTGTCGGGACAACCCCGCGAGCCGCTTGCGCGCAAGACCAAGCCGTTGGGACAACCCCGCGGGCCTCGGGCGGGGCGCAGCCGCGCTCAGGCGGGCAGCACGAATCCCAGCTCTGCCGCGAGCTGCTTCGCCTCCGCCCTGGACAAAACCGCTCTCTTGTCGAACTCCAGGAGCGCCTCCCGCAAGGACGCTGGCGGCCCTCGCTCCCGGAACTCCCGCGGCGCCGGCCGCAGGATCAGCACGTTCCGCATGCACGTGGCGCGGGAGAGCACGACGTAGAGGTGCAGCCACCACTGCTCGTCAGACATGCCCGTGCGGCCAGCGTCCTCGTCTCTCGCGCAGTCGACGGTGACGCCCTTGCGCAGCGTCTGGCCCTGCGACAGCGTGGAGGTCAGGTCGGACGCGTGGGTCAGGGTGAACCCCGAGCGGCGCACGTTGTGCGGCCCCGAGCTCTGCCATGTGAACTCCTTCTCGCTGGGCCTGAGCATCAGCAAACCCCGCGCCTGCGCCTCGGCCTGGCCGTCGTCGTCGGCGTCTTCGGCTCCCTGTCGCAGCACCTCGGCGACCTCCCGGTAGATCGGAGACTCCTTGAAGCCGTGCACCTGCAGCCAGATTCCCTGCGGTAGGAAGCGGGGGCGAAAGAGCCGGCCTGCCGAACACTCCTCGTGCCGCTGCTCGTCCTCGTGGTGGAACTCGAAAGACACGATGGTGGCCCGTTGCTCCTGCACGAGCCCCAACTTCTTCTTCAGCTCTTCCTGCGCTGCCGTGAACCGCACCTCCATGCCGACGTGGGCCGGCAAGACGCCGTGGATGTCCCCCGTCTTGTGCATGTTCGGGACGTTCAGGAGGCGCCGACCCGCGTCGGGATCGCCCTGAATCGTGCCACACTCGTCAACGGCCTGCAGGAAAACGAGGGGCACGCCCAGACGCCGAGCGTCGCGACGAGCACGCGTGTTCATCCCTGCGGACCCTCCTCGGATTCGAAATTCACAAATGTGGCCCGGGAGTGACGCTCTGGGAACAAGACGAACACAAAGTGGCCTACAGTTGGCTCCGGACATCCAGAGTGTGGCCCGGGAGTGGCGTTCTGGGAACAGGAAGATCACGAAGTGGCCTACAGTTGGCTCCGGGGGTTCAAAATGTGGCCCGGGAATGGTGTTCTGGGAACACGAAGAACACGAAGTGGCCTACACTTGGCTCCGGGCATGCACAATGTGGCCCGGGAATGGCGTTCTGGCAGCGCGAGAGCCCAAAAGTGACGACAGTTATAAGGTTTGGTTGACCCGCTTGGATTACCAACATGATCTGCAGGCCCCATAGGGAGGGGGCTCCCGCCTGAGACTTTCTCACAATTCACTCACAGACGAGGCTCCCGCCTGAGACTTCCTCCAAATTCAAGCCTGAAGAGCCCAAAAGCGACGACAGTTACAGGGTTTGGATGACCCGCTTGGATTACCAACATGAAGCGCGGGCCCCATAGGGAGGGGATTCCCGCCTGTGACTTCCTCGCAATTCACTCACAGACGAGGCTCCCGCCTGGAGACTTCCTCCGTACTCAAGCTCGAGGAGCCCAAAAGTGACGACAGTTACAGGGTTTGGATGACCCGCTCGGATTACCAACACGATCTGCGGGCCCCATAGGGCGGGGGTTCCCGCCTGAGACTTCCTCACAATTCACTCACAGACGAACTCCCGCCTGAGACTTCCTCCAGGTGAGTATGTGAATGAGTGGGCGTGTGACAGAGTGCGAGTGATGATGATGATGATGATGATGATGATAATGATGAGTATGTGAGTGACTGAGCGTGTGAGAGAGCGCGAGTGCTGATGCTGATGTTGATGATGAGAGAATGTGAGTGAGTGTGAGTGTGAGTGAGTGGTGATGATGATGATGAGTGAGTGGGTGTGCGAAGGCAGAAGAGGAGAGGGGGTTGGGTGAGTGTTCCTGCGCGGGGGTGTGCAGAGAAAACAAGAACCCCACTTTGGATGTGGGGAAAAAGTTGTCTGCCCGTCATTGCAACAGTTGCCTGCATTTTGCGCGCCAGCTCTGTCAAATAAGATCACGCTGGCGACACGCGTGCGCATGTCGAAACCGTTCAACAGCCACCGCGCGCCCGCCAACTCATTCAGACCATGCGGGCGACACGCGCACGTCCCCGCGCGCGCGAACGTTCAAATCGTTCCCAAGCTATAGGACGCATTGCCATCTGCACATCGATTCGTTTTAACACAGATGAAAGGCCCTTTGTTTTCAATGCGAATACTGCTGGGTGTCTGAATGTCTACCATCGTCGCCGCCGTCATCATCGTAGTCGTCGGTGTCGCCGTCCTCGTGAAGTTCCTGTTCGAGCGCACTTACTCATCATCCTCACCAGCGAAATTGAGTTTGGCGCACAAAGTGCGGGTGGGCGTTTCGGATGTTTGCGCGAGCATTGGAGGTTGTTACGCGCGGATGCGGTCAAATATATTTGCGCGCCATCGTTTCAATCCAATAGATTGCACCCAATGCGTAGAGTTGTACCCCATAGACCGCGCCCCACATACTGCGCCTCATTGGTTGCACAATGCACGTAACACCCCACAGATTGAGGCGGCAGTGTTTGGGGTCCACGTGTGGGCATCATCCCTTGCAGCGAGATTTCCAGGCATACCCAAGACACTGGTATTGGTCATGATACTGACCATCTGTAGTCTCCCGTATGAGGTGTCGAAGCGCATTTTCTTGCTTCTGTCCGCGACTATTGGGAAGGGTAATGTTCATTCCCATCCTTGCCCATAGCACATAAGCCCGCCAAGTGGTTTTGTCTCGACGACGGAGGCCTGGCCAAAATTTAAGAGTTAGGACTGGCCGGGAGTGCCTCCGGCAGGAGGTGGAGGAGAAGGAGGCGGAGGAATCAGAGAAGAGGAGGTGGAGGAAGATGGAGAGGATGAGGGAAAGGATAAAGAGGATGATGGGAAGGAGAGGGCGAAGACAGACGATGGGGAAAAGAAGAGGACAAGGAGGAGGAGGAGGAGGAGGAGGAGGGAAAGGAGGAGCGGGATGCAGGAGGAGGGAGAGGAGGAGGGGGGAGTGTTGGAAGGGGAGGGAAGAGATTAGGGAGAGTAACACCAAACATATCAATGGTGAGGCACCGCGCCATGTTGTCCCTTCCCTGGCCCAGACACTATTTACTGCGCCCTGCTGCTGTATGCCAGACTGCGGGTTAAGAAGAGGGATGCCTTGGACCATCGGCTGGAGGAGCTGCCAAGGAAGCCGCTGGTGCTGCATGACTGGCGCTTGCCGAGGAGGCGGGAAGGGTAATTGTAGGCGCTGTGGGAGCTGCTGTTGAATCAGGCGCAGAGTTGGAGTCAAGCACCAGCACAAGAGGAACGAGGAGAAGGAATAGGAGGAGGTTGGGGGGAGGGAGGGAGAAGGAGAGGGAGAAGCGGGCTGAGGGGTGAGGGGGAAGGGGAGGAGGAGGGAGGAATGACTGAAGAGGACAATGAGACGGGGGATAATTGGAAGAGAGGCGGGATGAATGCGGGCGGACGATACAAGGAAGGATCTAGGAGGGCAGTTCCGCCCGGGCCCACAACAGCATGCGAATATCTCAGGCCCGCACGTGAGACGAGTGCATTACATACGTGCGCACCTGCTGGCTGCTCGTCAGAATCAGAGCAACATGCACACGCGACAGGGAGAGGCCGTGAAAGAGGGGGCTGACGAAGAAGAGTATCTGGGGTCGGAGACGATGGGGTCGGAGGATCGCGCCGCATCGGCGATGCATCGGCGATGCATCGGCGATGCGTCTCGATGTAGGACCCAATATTTTCATCTTCTTCTTCCCCCGCCAGCTGCAGACTCGGCGGTGCCAGCAGGTAGTGCACCTGCCGCAACCAGGTGACCACTTCCCAGGCAGAGTCTTGACTCCAGGGCCAGAGGCTATGATGCCGCACATCGCAGCAAGAGATGAGCAAGGCTGAGAATCGCGTGAAACGTGCTGCCCCTTGCAAGCAAAAACTCTAGGCCTCCTAGGTGGGGTCCGAGCAGATAGGGTCGGAGGATCGCGCCGCATCGCCGATGCATCGCCGATGCGGCTCGATGTGCAGCCCGAGTTGCTTCACGAGGACGTCGCCGATGCATCGCCGACGCCGCCGATGCATCGCTGGCGCATCGCCGATGCATCGCCGACGCCGCCGATGCATCGCTGGCGCATCGCCGATGCATCGACGATGCATCGACGATGCGGCGCGATCCTCCGACCCCATCGACTCCGACCCCATATAGGAGGCCTCTAAGGGATGAGAATCGCGTGAAGCGTTCTGCCCCTTGCCGGCAGAAACACGTGTCCGCCCTCCTCGGGCGTTGCGTAATGGGGGGGTCATAAATGGGGGGGTGTCGCGGGTGGTCCGAAAAGGTACCCAAACGGTACCTAAACGAGCCCCCTGGGGCTCCAGAGGGGCCCGAAAGGGGCACGAAAGGGGACCTTTTCTGACCCCCCCATTTGTGACCCCCCCATTAAGCCACGCCCAACCTCCTCCACCTCGATGCCGCGGCTCGCCGCCACCGCGGCCTCGTGGCTGCACAGGGTCGCCCCCGGGCCCACCGGGCGCGGCCGCCCTTTTAGGCAGCGGGGCGCCTCGGCCCCGCTGAACCCGCGGACGCGCGAGAGAGCAACGGACGCCGCTGCCACCGCCGTCGTCGGCCCCCTCGCCGTCGTCATTGCCGTCGTCGCTGCCGTCGTCGTCGTCGTCGTCGTCGTCGTCGTCGTCGTCGTCGTCAGTGCCGTCGTCGTCGTCGCCGTCGTCGTCGCCGCCGTCGTCGTCGTCGCCGTCGTCGTCCTCGTTGTCGTCGTCGTCGTCGTCGTCGTTGTCGTCGTCGTCGTCATCTTCGTCGTCGCTGTCGTCGCATGTCGTCGTCGCATGTCGTCGCCGCCGTCGTTCTCGTCGTCGTCGCCGTAGTCATCATCGCATGTTTTTGCCGAGTATCCCTTTCTAAAGTATAGTTGCTGTTGGTCTACGGAAACTGGAAGCTGTTCTGGACTATCTCGCCTCGACGCCGCTTGGCTTTTCTTTGAAACCGATGCTCCCGCTCGAGCGCGGCCTTGGATCCCCACCCAGTTGTTGGATGCCCGACTGCGACGACAAACGGCTCCCGCTCGATACGTTCTCACAATTTACTCCAAGACGCCCTGGCCAGAAAGGCCCCGGATTCAGGAATGTCCCTCTCGCCAGGGACGTCTTCGCAATGCAGTCAAGTTGGGGGAGACCCGAGTACGACGGCAACGGCTCCCTCTCGCCCCTCTCGATAGCGCCTGTCGGTTTACTTCGAGACGCCATGGCCGAGAGGCCCCCAACTTCAGGAATGGCCATCTCTCCCGGGAGTTCCTCGCAACATAGGAAAGTTGGCGGAGGCCCAACGACGATGACAATGGCTCCCGTTCGATACATCTTACGTTTTGCTCCCCGACGCCCGGCGCTCTCGCCCCTCCACACCCCCAAAAGAGGTGTGGTCCACAGATTTAGCGAGTGGGTACGAGGGCGAGGGAGCGTCAAATAAACATCAAAGGAACTTCTCATGTCACGTGCTTGCAACATGGTCGCCGTCGTTGTCGTCACCGTCGCTGTCGTTGTCGTCTTTGTGGTCGTCGCCGTCGCCGTCGACAGCGCCGGCTTTGTGGTAGTAGTCCGGCTCCTTCGTTCCCTACCCTACCGCCTCCTCGTCCCTCCTCCGCATTCTTTCCTGCGGGCAGGGGAGCCGGGGAAGGATGCGGAAACGAGAGCATGGGACGGAGGGGTAAGAGCAGTGTGAAAATGAGGAGTTGCAGCACAGGGATTAACTAGGAGGAGGAGGAGGAAGAAGAGAGGCAAGGGCAGGGAAAGAGCAGGAGGAGGAGGAGGAGGAGGAGGAGGAGGAGGAAGGGAGCAGTAGCAGCAGCAGCAGCATCAGTAGGAGGTAGAGCAGCCGGAGGGAGCAGGATGAGAAGTTGGCCGTGGATTGCCTGCGGGTTGTTAGGGCTGCAGCAGCGGGTATGCATTGTTCCCGGGCCCTGCTGGAACGTGGTACCGTTGAGGGCGTTCAACGTTCGGCGATAGCCCCGGCGATAAGCTGCGCATGAGAGGACCCAACAATGGGGGCACGGCTCGCGTGATTGCGTCCTTGCGTGGCCGATTGCCTGCGCGAGGACCTGCCTGCAAGCATGCTTGCATGATTGCCAGCTGTGCTGCTCACAAGCCCGTGCGATGACAGTGCTCGACAGACTTGAAAGCTCGTCCCCCCGTGGAGAGTGCACGTAATCTGAGACGCCCCACGGCGTCCCACCGTCCGCCGCCGTTGTGGATTCTCTGCGCGAGAGTCCCAAAGTTCGGGATCGGGCAAGACGAGGGGTAAGTCGGGCATGTCCCTCAACAGGGGGAATATTCAAAAACAGTCAGCGAAGTAGTCTGGGGACGATTTGTCTATGAATTTTGACAATTTTTGCATATGTGTTGGCCATTTTTAATTCTTCGTCCAAAATCCGCCTGTAGGAGGACATGCCCGACCTAAGACGAGGAATGATGACCAGGGGGGGGGTATCGTGGCGGGGGCCACGATATCTCCCCAGATGTCATAGCGCCTCTTCTTACTTCATTGCGTCCCTGGCCCTCCCCTGACTTGGGACGCGCACGTGCCGCCGGCCATGACTTGCTCCCCCCCCCCTTTTGGACGCCCCCCTCTTTGCCGCCCCCGAAAAGTTGTCCTCCGGGGATTCAGAATTTAGGACGCTCGCCGTGTGCAACGAGAGAACGCCTCGCTGCGCCTGCACCCAGAAGCGAAGCAGGCACTGAGACAATGTGAGTTCGGATGTTGTCGACACCTCAGGGAGCAACGTCGCTGATCTCACCGTTTATGTTTAGTCGGTGCACATCACGATCCCACTCCACAGATACTTCCTGCGCTGCCGCGTTTCCGAACGTAATAAGCATAAATAGTCGTCGTCGTTGAAGGCGATCGCTTGGCTTGCGCATGTGACGCCGTTATCTTCACCATCGTATCATAATATTATCATCATCGCACCGTCTGTATGCCGATTAAAGCTTTGCCGTTGCTGCCAGCACGTTTCCGCGACTGTCATGGCTTCCGAAAGAGAGTCGCGCGAGCTAGTCGGGGAACTTCTGGCACAGCAGTCGCTTCCTAGGGCTTCCCAAGGGCTACAGGACTTCCCGACATGTTCCCCAAAGGTTTCCAAGGATCCCCCCAATCACCTCAAGAACCATAGGTGCCCGGGTCCGTGGCCATTTTGGCTCAAGCCATCGTGTCACGCCAGCGTCACAGTTTTTTACGATCATGTATCGATCAATTCTATGACTCTCGCTTCTACGGTGAACCCATTTTGATCTGCAAACAAACTATTCGACGCTCGGGCAGCATCCACAGGCTATAGATGTCGCAGGCGCCCCACAACAACATGTGGGAAATGCATCTTCGCTCCCGGTGCTCAGGTCGCACCACTACTCTTCCCAAGATCCTGAAGCTGTAGTCAACATGTCAACTTGCACCGTAAACTATCGATGGAATAGTGTTGAACCTACCGAGGTTCAAAAGTCAATCGTGGCGTTTGAAGAAGTGGATGGTGCTCAAGCTTCATAATCGAGCTATTTACAGCCTACCTTGACTGTCAAATGGCAAACACATGAATGACAACTGGTCTGAGGCCTGTTAAGCCAAACGGTGGGATAAGGCGCTTGTTTTACATATTATGTCCCAGAGTGGGGCACGATGTTACCGCGATATTGTCCATGCGCGCTGGATTCGAGCGCGTTGAAGTCTGGGGTGGCGTACACGTTAGCATCGACCGCGATACGGTTCCAAAACGGAAGGTGCAAGTCTGTATCATGGATGGCAAACTTGTGGATGAGAATGTCGACAGGATGCTGAACCACGCTGCGCATGACAGTGCCATTGGCATTGATACTGTTCGCCTGTATTACCACGGGGGATTAGGCGCGCCTGGGTTTGCAGATGACTTGGAATTCGAGGAGCTCGCCGCATGGATAAAGTCAGGGGGGCTGGAGCTAGCACGTTGGAATCCTTCCTGGGACATGGCGCGCAGTAGTGACGCATGGAAGACTCCTAAGACTGCGGGCTGGGAGTGCGCAGGTGACGGGCCAGCATATCTATACCTGCCTGTAGATGGCCAAGGGCAGCGTTGATTGGCTCGGGCTTGTACAACAAGACGGCCACTACCATCCTCAGAAAATGGCATTGCAGAAAATTGTGGCATACATTTCACCTGGTCTCGAGTACCTGTTGTTCACGCTGTATGAGTAGAATCAACAAGGGGGGTTCTGACTATCTGACAGAGTAGAATCGACCAGGGGGTCTGACTATCTGACAGCAGAAAACGTCCTGCGAAGTCCATGTCTTGGAGCCGACGGTGGGGCGCAGTGGGGGGCTTTTGTCCGCCCTCGCTCGGCAGCTCATTCCGGTGCTCAGGGTGGAAAGCTCCGCTGAGTCTCCCCTCGTATTGCGCTTCGCGGGCGTGGCAGCTGTTTCACCCAAGTCTCGCTCGTGGCCCCTCCTCGGCGGGCGTTTTGTGCAGGCGCTCGCCCAGGCAGCCGCCGAGGGGGCCCTCCGAGGGGGCGGGCGAGCTTACCTCCCGAGGCCTACGAGCCGCGCTCCATGAGCGGGTTGTGAGCCAGCCTCTCCCGTCGCTCGCAGCCCTCGGCGCCTCTTCCGCGGGGGCGCCACGGGTCCGCCCGGGCCGACCCGAGCGGCGGGGGGCATTGCCCCCTTGCCGATGGGGGCGCGACCTATCCCACCGTCTGCCTGGGGCTGGCGGTGGGCCCCAGCAGCGGGGCCACCCCGTGTGCTGGTCTCGACGGCTGTGGCCCTCCTCGGGGCCGCGGCCGTTGGTAACGTCTGTGGGGTCTGCTGCATCGGGGCCTTCGCGGCCACGTCGGCGAGGCCTGGCTCTCCCCCGAGCGCCGGCCGTGATCGGAGCCCCCGGCGGGCGCGGTCGCGGCGCGCAGCGCGCCCTGGCCTACGGCCCAGGCGCGCGGGTTGATGGGCGCACGCGGGCCTTTACGCAAGGCCCGCCCGCTGCTCCGCCCCGAAGTTCGTCCTCTCGGGTGGCCCGCAGGTCACTCGGCGCGCGCTGTCGGCCATGGCAGCCGCTGCGTCGGCAGCGGGGGGACTCGCCATCCCCGACGGGCCCGTCTGGCCCGACCTCCGCCCGTCCTCTCCGACTCCGCCGTCAGCCACCAGGTGCGACCGCTGGCGGTTGGGTGAGGTGGGGGAGGAGGAGGAGGAGGAGGAGGAGGAGGAGGAGGAGGAGGAGGAGGAGCCTGGGGGCTTCCTGCCGGCGTTGCCTGGGTCCTTCCGCTCGGCCGACGGGCTCGGTCCGGCAGAGGCGGGTGGATTCGCAGGGCCAGTGGGGGGCCCTTTCGGGTGGTCAGCTTGCCCCTTCTCGGCGCGGCATCTCGCCCCCCGAGCGCGACGGCTTCCGCGCTGGCGGTCGGCTTGGAGGCCTCGGAGCTGGATCTCGAGGCTCTCGCCCCTCGGGGCGAGGGGGGCCGCGACGGGCTGGCCCCCTTTCGGGGCGGCCCGCGGCCGCGCGCCTCGGCCGCGCCCCACGGCTAAGTCGGGCATGTCCCTCTACAGGACGAATATTCCAAACTAGTCAAAACATAGTATGAACACGATGTTTTCTGATTCTCAGTATGTATACATACATATAACTGTTTTCTTGGCTTACAATATGTTATATACATATGTACACACAAATATATATGGATATATACACATGCATACACACACATACATACATACATACAGACAGACAGACAGACAGACAGACAGACAGACAGACAGCCAGCCAGACATACATACATACCTACATACCTACCTACCTACCTACCTACCTACCTACATACATACATACATACATACACACATGCATACATACATACATACATACATACAGTAATACATACATACATACATACATACATACCTACACACATACATACATACATACATACATACATACATACATACATACATACATACAAACATACATATATAAACATACATACATACATACATACATGCATACATATATACATACATACATACATACATACACACACATAGACATACACATACACATACACATACACATACACATACACATACACATACATACACAACTACACATACATACATACATACATACATGCGTGCGTGCGTGCGTGCATACATACATGCATGCATGCATGCATGCATGCATGCATACATACATACATACATACATACATACATACATACATACATACATACATACGTATATATGTGTGTGCGTGTGTGTATGTGTGTGTGTGCGTGTGAAAAGCGCGTTCTGTGGTCGCTTGGATGGAGGGGGGTGGAATCGGACCCCCCCCCCCTTCCCCCGTTCTCTCCTCTCGCCCTCTCCTCGGCTGGCGGCGGCGGGGGGGACGACGATTTCCTTTTGCGGGCCAGCGCCGGCGCCTGCGACGGCGTGCGGCGGCGGCGGGGAGGGTCGACGAGGACAACGGTGGTAGTGGTGGTGGTGGGTTGTGGTGGTGGTGGCGGTGGTGGTGGTGGCGGTGGTGGTGGTGGCGGTGGTGGTGGTTGTGGTGGTGGTGGTGTGGTGGTTTGTTGTGGTGGTGGTGTGTGGTGTGGGTGGTGGTGGTGGGTGGTGGTGGTGGTGGGTGGTGGTGGTGGTGGTTTGGTGGTGGTGTGGTGGTGGTTTGTGGTGGTGGTGGTGGTGGTGGGTTGTGGTTTGTGGCGGTGGTTTGTGGAGGTGGTGCTGGTGGTGGTGGTGGTGGTGGCGGTGGTGGTGGCGGTGCGGTGGTTTGTGGTGGTGGTGGTGGTGGGTTGTGCTGCTGGTAGCGGTGGTGGTTGTGACGGTGGTGGTGGTGGCGTGGTAGATTGTGGTGGTGGTGATGGTGGTGGTGGGTTTTTGTGGTGGGTGGTGGTGATGGTGAGTTGTGGTGGTGGTGGTTGTGGTGGTGGTGGTGGTGATGGCTGTGGTGGTGGTGGTGGTTGTGTGGTGGGTTGGTGGTGGGTTGAGGCGGTGGTGGTGGTGGTAGTGGTGATTGTCTTCGCTGCGTCCCCGCCGTCGCCTTCGCCAGCGCCGGCGCTGCTGGCCGCCGCCAGCGCCGGCGCCGCCGCCAGGCGGGGGGGGTTCTGAACGCCCCCCCCATTGGGCTGCCTCTGGTCATCGTCGCTGCGTCCCCGCCGTCGGCGCTGCTGGCGGCCGCCGGCGCCCGCGCGGGGGGGGGGGAAGGGAGGGGGGGTTCGGGAGGGAGGGGCTTTGGGGGGACCGGGGGAGTCCCCCTTGGTTTTGATCGACGGCGCCGAATGTTGGGGGGGGCACCCCGCGGTTCGAAACGCGCCGCCGAGGGCTCCCAAGGCCAACGCCCGCGAAGCGCGTTCTCGAGCACAGTTTTGGCGCATGTTGAAACTACCTCCGTTTTTCGCCAGAATTCCGCCCGTAATTCGAGGGATATGCCCGCTGTATCCCTGCGGGGGCGCCTTCGCCTTCCGCGAGGGCCGCCTGGCCATCCACGGCGCGGCGCCCGCCGAGGGGGGGGGGCGAGGCCGCTCCCCGGGGCGCCGCGAGGGCCACCGCGGCGCCGCCCGCCCGGGGCGCCGCCCGCCCGCCCGCCCCTCCCGGCCGCAGCCTCGCCGCCCGCGGACGAGTTCGGGGCGGGCGGCCCGGAGGGCGACGCGGCCCTGAGGGCCAGGAGAAAACTCAGGACGGGAACGTTTTTTCACGATTTTCGGCCTCGGGGGGCCCTTGCCGGCGACCACGTGCAGAACAATTCCCCTCTTTCGGTCGCGCCTGGACGCCGAGCGGACGGCCCAGGCCCCCCTCGAGTCATGCAGAGATCATGACGCAAGGTTTCTCGCCAGTTTTAGCCTCCGGGGGCCCTCAGCAGGCCTCGGGACCGTCAAACAGCGACTCAGGATGAAAAGCGGGTCCCGGGGAAGGGGTCCAGGCCTCTGGGGCTCGACGTCATGAAAGAATCACGACGTCGGGGGTCTGGGGGCGGGGCACCCGAAAACACCGCCGGCGCCTTCGCAGCTGGGGACCTCGCCCCAGGCAAAGCCCAAAAGGGGGCCAGGCCCCCTCAAAAGTCCCCCCAGAAGGCCAGCGGGGCCCGATGGGGGAGCGCGCGCATTGCGCGCACGGTTGCCGAGGGCAGCAGGCGCGACGACCGATTCTTTCGACGACGTCGCGGCTGCTTTGCGCGCCTGGGCTGAGCGGAGTCGCGACCGTAGGAATGTGCCACTCGGGCGATACTGCCACGGCCCCGCAGGGTGATGTGCGTTCCTTTTCGTTAGGAATGTGCCACTCGGGCGATACTGCCACGGCCCCGCAGGGTGATGTGCGTTCCTTTTCGTGGCTCTCGCGTCGCTCCGGGTTGCCCTCAGGCTCCGCGTGGGCCCTCGGGTCTGCCTCGCCCTAGCGGCTCGGGCGCTGGGTTGACGCCCAGTGCCGCGCCGCTTCTCCAGCCACTGCCAAGGTCGCGCCTCTTGTCGCGTCCTCTCTGTCTTGCTGCGTCTGTTCCCAGGCGCGAGCGTCGATGTCGCCCACCGTGCCACCGCGTTGGCCCAGGTTGGGCCGGGCGCTCGTTGCTCTCTGGCTCCGTTCTCCCGCTCCCATCTCCGCGCGCGGGTTCGGGGAGCTCCGCCTTTGTGGGGTCTTTCCCCCGCGATCCTTGGCGGTGCCTTCGCGCTCGAGACTCGTCCTTCGCTTGCGTCGGGTAGGTACAGTCGGGGCGCTGAGGTTATCCTAAGGTTTCCCATGGGAAATCGAAGTTTAACTTATGAGGATAAGGGGCCTCGTTCCTTATCTAGGGTTCCTTAGGTCAACGCCCCGACTCTATCGGGAGCGCGGGCGGCGGAAGCGCGCCGCGCACGCGCTGACGCGGTATACCACGTGGCTGCGCTCAAGGGGCCGACCCTGCGCTCAGCTGGCCTCGCGCCCTCCGAGGCTCGAGCGCGTGCCACGGCCCCACCCTGCCGGGAGGGCGTGCGGAGTCGCATCGAGCGTCTCCGCATGATCGCAGTTCGCCCTGCCCGTGGTGGCGGGAGCGGCTTCGGACGGACGTTCGCGGAGTTCGGCTGGGGGCGCGGACATCGCATCCTCTTGCCAGGGGGGCGCGGGTCCTGAGCAGGTCGCGAGGGCTCGCAGCCTCGGGGGTATGGCGCGGCGCGCGGCCCCGCAGGAATTCCGCGCGAGCGATTCCGGGCGTGGTGAGTCGCCGGTGTGGGGCTGCCCCCCTCGCGCGGACTTCAACATCTTACACATTAGGATTCAGTCGGGCCTGTCCCTCCACAGGAGGAATATTCAAAAATAGTGAAAACATAGTCTGGGGACTATTTGTTGATTATTTGTTGGACCATCTGGGAGCAATGTTTGATTCTTTGTTTTATGTTTCCTCCAGAATCCCCCTGTAGGGGGACAGGCCCGACTTAATAGCAGGAGATAGAAAGTTCGATGTCTGTTCATGGGAGCCTCGGGTGGCAACATTGGAATCAGCTTTTCCTGCATGTGGACAGCGTGGGGGCCACATTTGGCCCATCCTCCTGTTCCTCCTCTCCCCTCCTGTTCCCCCTCCCCCTCATCGTTCTCCTAGCCCCCACGAATCCAGTCCACGTCTGGTCCAAATCCGGTC
>CAUYUJ010014481.1:181500-215476 GCA_963575745.1 Prorocentrum cordatum
CTCCGCTCGTTCACGTGCTGGCTTCATTCATCGCTGCTCAACGTCGGGTGTGGAGCGGCCATGGCGATGCCCTGAGCCTTTGTGCAAGTAGTATTCGTCGAAGATCAGATCTGGCAGTGTTCCTCAGACACGTGTCGCCTCAGTGGGGCCCAGTACGACTTAGCAATCGCGGCAATATTTATCGGACAGCAGCGGGGTTGATCCATATTGGTCTGACGCTTCGCGTATCCCCACCAGATTGTGTTCGTTGGTTGTCCACCTGTGGCAGCTTCTCTTCCGCTGGCATCCGTTCAGTGTTTTTGCAGGGTAATCTTCTGGCATCGTCCTTTGCCGTGCACTTGCTACAGCGGCCTACGTGCCTCTGCAGCCAATCATCTCGCTCTGTGCCCCAGAACGTTATTCCCGCTCGCTGGATCTGTCCTTCGGGCCGCCGAACAAAAAAGTATCCCCACCAGACTGGACCGGGGCCTGCCTGGCCCACGGGCTCGGGGCCTCTCCTGGACCACCGGCCCGGGGCCTCTCCTGGACCACGGGCCCGGGGACGCTTCGCAGAGGCCTGCCTGGACCACGGGCTCGGGGCCTCTCCCGGGGGCTCAAGGCACTCTCGCATCCCTGCACTGGCAGCCAAGGGCCGTCCTTCGCCACCCCCCCGTGCACGCTTCGTCTTCGCAGCGCCCCCTGCCACCAGTTGCTGCGCTGAGAGCAGGTGCGTGAAGGGTGTACACTGGCTGCTGCTCCTCCCCGCCCAGCATGACGGCAGGTGGCCAACGTGTTCTGTGACTGCAGTGGGATCTGAGTGTGTGTCCCGCGGGTTCCCCTGGGGCTCTTGCATCCTGGCGCTGCCCTCCCTGGGGTGTCTGCTGCTGGGCTCGGGTCCGCCCTCTGAGGCTCAGGTACTCTTGCATCCCTGTGCTGTCGGTTCAATGGAGGCGGAGGAACCATCCTTTCAATCGTGATCCACAGGCTCCGGCGCATTGCCGGGAGTTGGGGCCCGCGTCGTCATTGGCAGCGCTGGGTTGTAAATGTATCCTAGCGGCGGTGAGCTGCTCCCCCCCGTTCTTCCACGCAGGTGCTCGCGGCGAGTAGCTGCGACCCCCAGGATCTCGTTACGAGTAGCTGCGACCCCCGAGGAGAGTAAGGGTCATCATAGCGGCGATTCGCTTCCCCACCACTCCCAGCGGCGAGTTTCTGCGACCCTCCACGATGTTAATGGTTCCTCGGCGGTCAGCTGCCACCCCCAAGAGGCGGGTCCCGCTGCTGGCTCACTCCAAGTGGGACCTCAGCGGCGTGTTACTGCGACCCCCACGATGTTAATGGTTCCTTGCGGCGGTCAGGTGCACCCCCGTACCGTCCACGCAGGTGCTCTCGGCGAGTGGCAGCTACCCCTGGGCACACCAGGTCACTGGCCCCCCCCCCCCCCAGCTCGGCTGCAGGCCCTGGCCGCGGGGCGTCACGTTGCGTCCCTCGCCGCTCCCCTCTGGCCCGGTGGGTGTCCCCCACCCGTGCCCCCGGGGCTCGCCCGTGGCGGCCGTGCAGGGCTGTGGTCCTCCTCCCACTTGCCCGTGGATCGCGCTGCTCCTGGTCTTCTTGGCCATTCTGGCGTCAGTTTCCACTGCGAGGGGAGGCCTCTGGTGAGGGACCACGCGTGAGCTCACGGGCAGCACCACGCGGCAGTCTGGGGTTCCGGCCACAGCCTCACTTCAGCCAGACCCCCCGTGGCAGGCAGCGCTGACGTCTCCCCCAATGGTCCGTTCCTCACCGGTTGACGGCGGTGCCGCATGCCTTCGGACCTCTTCGCGTCTTGGGCTGTCGCTGGGTCCCATCGGCACTGAGGATTGGGCTTCTAGGGGCCTGGCGTGAGTGGTTCAGCCTCACCAGTACAGCCTGTGGTTTTCCCCCGCGCACTGTCTCGGCAACTAACGGAGCTCTCCGCTTCAGATGCTGGACGCGGTGCGCCTTGGGCTGCCGCTGGCCCCTCCCGGCTGGGTGTCGGATTCGGTGGACAGAGCGCCGAGTGGTTCAGCCTGCCGTGCTCGGCTGCCTTTTGATTTCTTCCGCTCTGTCACGGTACACTGCTCAGCCGCTCGGCTTGTGCAGGTGATTTGGAGTCCGGCGCCGCCCCGGCGACTCACTCCGCTGCCTTCGCACATTACTTTTGCAGCTCGTCTACTTCGGTTCACGCTGCTGCGCCTATGTGCGTTCGCTAGTGCATTTAGTTCATTTAGTTATGTGCATGTGCAGCTGCGAGCGTGTCTTGCAGGTGCGAACTGGCTTGCCGACACTGGCGGCTGTGTTCGCAAATTCGCCCCGTGCCGCATCCCGGACGCTGCTTCCGCTCCCTGACCTTTGCCTTGGAGCCGCCGACCAAAAAAGTATCCCCACCAGAATTCCATGACATTTTGTCTGTGCACGCGCTCGAGCTCGCAGGATACCCCCGCCGTCAGCTCTCCTGCAGCTTCGCGGCTGCTTTGTGAGCGGGCCGGCCGGCCTGTGCCTGCTGTAGCTAATTCGCCTCGCTCGTGTCCCGGACTTTGCTTCTCGCCGCCTGACCTTTGTCACGTGGCCGCGACCGAAAAAATATATCCCCACCGGCCCATCCAGAAACTATGCCCCAGCTAGTTGCTTGGATGAGATTGACGACGGGGGGGGGAGATGAAGATGAAAACGAGGAGGAGCAGGATGAGGATCAGGACCAGGAGGCAGACGAGGAGCGTGGAGGGAGGAGGGGGAGAAAGGGGAAAGGAGGAGGCTGAGGAGGCGGAGGAGGAGGGGGAAGAGGCCTGGCAGATTTGTTCTGTTGTGGGAGCCTCCGTGAAACGGCTCTTGGGCCTTGTGGGTCTTCTTGGGGCTCTCTTGGAGGTCTCTTGGGGTTCTCTCGGGACCCTCTCGAGCCAATGCCCGCTCCTGAGACTCTCTCGGGGCCCGTTTGTGATTGTTCGGGAGAGTCTCGGGGCTCTCGTGGGGCTCTTTGTGTGTGTGTGTGTGTCTGTGTGTGTGCGTGTCTGTGTGTGTGCGTGTGTGTGTGTGTGTGTGCGTGTGTGTGTGTGTGTGTGTGTGTTGGCCTTGTCTTGAGGCGATATTGGGAACCATGGCTCGAAAAAAAGAGGGGCCTACCTCGCCTCCATCCCCCTGCGCCCCTTCATGGGGCAGAAATGCGACCTCTTGGACCGGCCTTGGAAACCCCTTTGGGGCGGCTTCGTAGGCAGTCTTGGGGCCCTCTTGGCATCATCTTGGGACTCTCTGGGGTCACCGTTGGCCTATCCGACGGCCTCAGAGGCCCATCGGAGGCGAAAAATCGAGAAAGGACAAATCATGTGGGGGCTGCTTGTCAGATTTCTTGCCGAGAAACTCTGATTTCTTGTCAGGTGTTTGCCTCTGTGGGAGCTGCCTGTGGGACTCCGAACGCACTTGGAGCCGTGTTGTGGCCGTCTTGGGCCGCCTCGAAGGCATTTCGAACGCTATCATGCACCATTGTCGGCTAAACTGTGTCGTCTCGGTGGCCATCTTGGGCCGTCGGAGGCTGTCATGGAGCCATGCGTGGCCATCCTATAGACGCTCTCAGTATCCCCTCGCCCCCCCACACCCGTCCAGACCTAGGGTAGGCGGCAGGGGGGAACGAACAACGACGTAAACATAAAACATAACTCGGACTTCAGAGTTCTGGTGTTTATGTAATTTTTCGCTCCCCTAAGGCAGGGGGAGGGGCCAAACTACCCACGTGCCGCAAGCCGCATCCCTCACTCCCACCCGCCTCCTCCTCTTCCTCCTCCTCTTTTTCCACATCCCTCTCCTCCTCCTCCTCCTCCTCTTCCTCCTCCTCCAAGAATGTGTTCGAGCATGTGCTCGTGCATCTCACCACTCACTTGCAGCCCACCTACCACGTTCGTCTCCACGGAGGCCGCAGGGTCCGCCTCGGGGCTGGTGCGACCACGCGCCAAGATGTTATTGCAAGAATCAGCAGGACCAGCGCAGAAACAGCCCAAGACGGGGGAGGTGGAGGATCTCATCGACGACGCCTCGTCGATTGGGGAGGCCCCCAGCAAGAACGACAAGAATCCGACGAGGGACGCCTTGCTGGTGCAGCTCGGGGCCAGGGTCAGGAGGCTCGAGCACGCCGCCTTCAGCACCGCGACAGGGGCCATAGGCAAGTCTTTCCAGGACTATCTCAAGCAGCGCAAGAACGACCAGAACAAATGCCAGGAGCTCGCGGGCCCCGCATCCCAAGCCCTTTTTCGCAAGTCTAGCCGTGGTCGCCCGCTTCAAGTTCAAGAATACTTCGTTAAGGACGCAAGCGGTCCCAGCAGGCTGCAGAAGGCTCGCGCTCATGATGCAGAGATCCTCGCCCCTGGAAGTGGCAGCATGGGTGCGACGGCTCGTGGCCCTCCCGACACACGAAAAGCCGAGCACGGAGCAAACGTCTCGCATTACGCCCGCGCTGCACGGCAACATCTTGCTCCCGTGCGAGGACGAGGTCGCGGCAGAGCTCGAGCAGAAGCTAAAGGACGCGGTCGCGGCCAATACCAATTAGAAACATATGATGGCGAGCCCGACCGTTGTCCCGTCAGAGATTCTGCAAGTCCAGACGTCTGGATTGCAGTCGAGCAGATGATTTGCGAGGCAATCGGAGGCATGGGGGAAATGCGAAGATTAACCTAATCCCGATTAACAGCATGAACCGCCAGTTGGGCGGTGGCAAGCGTCGTGGAGGCAAGAGGTGCTTCTGAGTCCCTGCGGCCACGCCCCCGTGCTGGGTCTGCAATGTGCCAGGCCATCAGCCTGTTGCCCGCCGCCGCCTCGCCGCCGCCGCTTCTTTCTTTCTTGTGCAGTGAAGCAGGCAGCAGCAGCAGCAGCAGCAGAGTGTAGAATTTTCCAGGCGTTGCAGGTAGCAGCATGGTTGCCGAATGGTGATTTGGGGAAGCGGGCGTGCTGCAACGTCTACCGTGCCCCAGCCCGAGCCCGTGTTTCCAGAGCTTCAGAAGGGTGTCTTGAAGGGCTTGAGAACTGAACTGAACTCCTCCTCCTCCTCCTCCTCCTCCTCCTCCTCCTCCTCCTCCCCCTCCTCCCCCTCCTCCCCCTCCTCCTCGTTTAGCGCCAGGGCCTCGCTCGTGCGATCGCCAACGAGGACGCCACCAACGCATTCGCCGTTGTAAAAAGAGGCAGAATCCACGACGCGATCGGCTCCCTCTACCACCCCGAGGATGCCAACCCTCAGCGCTCTCGCACCATCCAGGGGTGCCTTGCAGGTAGACCCCCACGAGGGCCCGATTTGGCTCCGTCCTCCGTCTGGGGGATCTCATGGGCCACCCTAGCCCTGCTCGGGTTGCGCCTTACTTCTACCAAAGGGGGATTGAGAATTTTCTGGCGGCGAGAGCAGGTACCAGTTCCAAAGGGCTCTCGGAAGTTGGGGAGGTGATGGGGGAGACCACGGACGTAGGGATAACGACTTACGCCGATGGCATCACAAAGAAGATCGTCTTGGAGCCAGATCTCGCGATGCCGACCCCCTCGCGAAGGCCACCCACGTGCTCGAGGAGGCCCCCCAAAGCAGCTCGAACTTGGCGAGGGCCCTCGGGGACATCGGGGTCTCTCTGAACCCAGTTAAGCGGATATCCCCGGTCCGAGTCTTCGGGGCGGGCTGCATCGCCCAGGGGATGCTCATCCACGGCGGTTCGATCCCATATGCAGGATCTTTCGGGCGACACATGCGTATTCTGGGAGGCTGGCCCACTACTTCGGGCTCCTTGGCCGTCGAGAAATCGAAACGACTTCTGGCAGGTAGGGCAGGTCTGGGCCACATCGCCAACTTCCTGGTTCACGAGGCCACTTGGGGTATCAAGCGGGCGGCGATCCTGTCTTTCGTGCAAGGGGCGCTTCTCTCGGGCTTGGAGGGCAGGGCCCTCGACTCCCAGCTCCATCAGATGTCGGACAGAATCCCCCAGTGGGCGATGCGTAGAGCTGCAGGCAGGCAGGGGCTCCCCGAGAGGGAGAGCGGCGAGCTGAGACGGCGGTCAGCTGACAGACGCGCAGACACTGGCGTATCCGACCCGTGGCAGTTGAGGCTCGGATCCATCGCATTCGCCGGTGCCAGAGCTGGTGTAAATACCCGAGTGGCCATCGACAGGTGAGGGATTGCGTCCTCGGCAGCTGGGGCGACGGAGACTCCGTGATTGAACGGCGCACCTGGGCCCGCCGTGCCCTGGGCCCGGCAGCTCTTGGTAGACCTCTGTTGCGCTTTCGAGTGTTTCGAGGAGCTCCGAGATTTGACCCCGTCAGATTCCCCGTTCTCGAAACTATTGTGCGCAGATGAACGCAGGGTTGGCCTGCGTCGACTTTACCCGCCTTCGATCTGTTTACTTCAGCGCTGATATCGCGCCACTGGGGTGCGCCACCGAACCCAGGGTCACCAGGGGGGGGCGCTGGAGGTAGAAGAGGGGGGCACTGGGAGGGGCAAGATGCGCAGGATGAAGGGCGAAGAGGGAAGGACCTTCAGGGCGCGCTCCGCGACCACGGAGGCCTTGCTCCTACGCGCCGGCGGGGCCCATGGAGTTTGCGACGAGGCAGCGGCGCGCGCGATCGCAAATCAATGTTTCAGGCGCCTGCAGGCTTTGAGCGCGAGGAAGAATGCGCAGAGGCACGCGATGAGAAGCTTTGCTACCAGATGTTGCAGAATTGGACGGAGCACGTATTTTCTGCGCGAGGTTCGAGCCCCCGACCCACCCGCATGTCCTGCATGTAGCTTCTCTTCTCAAGCGCTTCTGGCGCTTCAACTACGCGTGCGAACTCATTGCTCTCAGCCCGAGAATGCAGTCTCCGACTACCTCGCGCAGATAGACATGTCGGCCTCGCCTCGGCCGCCCCAGTTCCACCGCAAGAAGTCATGGACCTCTCAGCGCTGCTCAGAAGGCGCGAGTCCGAGGGGGCAGGCGGCGAGCTTTCGGACGCTCTTCCGTTTGGCAAGAAGGCCGGAGGAGTGGCCCAGTTGGCCGACGACGCAGATGACGCGTTCCAGGCGGTCGAATGGGCCCTCCGGTCCAAGGACCTTCAGCACGCCATCGACGTCTGTGTGAAGATGGCGTACCAGCGCGCGCAGCAGCTGAGGGACCTAGCGGCCTCGGGGTGGCCCAGCGCGGCGCCCCCCGCGAAGTCGGCCGCGGTTGAGGCGGGACGCGCAGCAGACAAGCAGTACCCCGAAGCGGTCTTGATCGCGGAGGTGAAACCGTTCTTGGGCCCACCACATTTGCACATCGCGCGAGCCGCTTTCAAGTCTCTGGCGGAGTCGGACACCATTCGGACACAGGTGCCAGAGGCGCACAGCCTCCTGTGTAAATGCTACGAGCAGCTCATCTTGAAGTCGGGAGCGAAGGCGCTTGGCTTGATGAGGCGCCGCTTCCGTCTCAACAAGGTGCTGCAAGGCAGATTGCACCATATTGCAGTTCTCGGCAGCGGATCAGATCACGCCGCGCGGCAGGCCTGGAAGTGTTGCACAGTTTGGGATTCGGGCCACACGGCTTCAGGAGCTGTCGGGCGGGATCCCCATTTTGAGAGGGCTCTGCTTTCCCTCCGCGTAACGGTTTGCTTCGCTTGGGAGGATCGCGCGCGGTGCTAAGTCGAGGGCCCCATTTTGAGACGAAGCCGTTTTGTTTTTCAATTGCTGGGAAGTTGTAAAGCGACTGTGCGCAGCGCCGTGGCGAGAACCCCGTTGTGACACGGCAGCGCCATCCTCAATGTAGCTTCAAGACTTACCTGGCGCCAAGGCGAGAGCCGTGACAAGGCATCCCGTTCCACCAGTGCAAACTATGAGGGATTCAAAGCTCAAGGAGTGGAAGAGGTGAGGGAGTCTCAAGCGAAACGCCTGGCCAGCACCCCCTTGCTGACACACCCGATGGCCTGTCAGAGAGGAGTTGCTCACATGCGAAAAAGGGACGGAGGACGAGAGATGGGAGATGGGCACGAGGAGGAGGAAGGGACGCAGCAGGAGAAGGTGGAGAAAGAAGGAGCATCACCAGCAGCAAGATGATAATGCAAGGGAGGAGGGTTGGCGACGGCGCGTGGGAAGGAAGGGGAGCGGGGGAGGAGGAGTTGGGGAGGGGGAGGGTCGCCTCGAAGTGCTCCGCTGAGACCGCGTTCAGTAGTTTCCGGCTCACCGTTGGCTGTCAAGCGGCCGCTGCAGTGCATGTTCGCTGCATCCAGGCCGCAAGGGAAGCTACAACACATGCCGTGCCCGCTCGCGGCCCCCCCTTGCCAGATATAAAAAACGTGCGTCCACCGTTCGATCGTCAGGATCAAATGAAGGATGAGAGGGGGCACAACCGTGCGTGCGGGCGGAGGATATCGGGGAGCAGTGATGCTTGTCTGATGGTTGCGCGCCCCTGAAGCAGCATCGCCAGCGCTCACCCCCGCTCCAGCGAGGAGATCAGCGTGGCCCACCATATGACCAGCTACAGCAGTTGCTTCGTGGCCCGCGACCTTCCACATCTTGACGTGGGGCGCGTCAGTGCGATCGCCTCGGCAGGGGGACGGGGAGGCAGGCGGGCAGGTAGAAGGCAGACAGGGACGAGGAAGACGAGGAAGGGCGGGGAACCAGAAACAAGAACGGCGACTGAACCGGACACAAAAGGGCGACCCAAGGTAGAGGTGCCCATGGCCCAAGGTGTCCCTAGCTTCCCGCTTCACTCTGGAGCCCCTTGGGCCCCCTGGGCCTCGTGAGGGGTGCTCGGGAGGCCGTTGGGGCCTCCTTGGGAATCCTATGGGCACCTGGGCCAGGGGCACGTCTAGCAACACCCGAAGCACATGGGGGTTGGAGTCCGACACGAATGTATGCTTATGATGTTCCGACCTACTTCAGCCTTGATCACCAGAAAGAGTTTCGAGCACCAGGACAGTACCGAAACTGGTGGGTTTTCACCTCGCTCTGGGACCCCCAGATGATCGGGGCCTCGGGAGGCGAAGGCGGTCCCCTCTCCAGCGTCCCCGACGGAGAGGCAGCGGCACCCGTGTGACAGGCCGCCCCCCGGCGGGCCTTGTCGTTCACCCCCCCCCATGGAGACGGTCTGCGCGCGTGCCCCATTCCCGCACGGGTGTCGCCTTCGCACGAGGGCACCCCTGCAGCAGAATTGCTTGTCTCCCCGAGGTCGTCTGGGGGGCGATGTAGAAATCCCCCCTGGCGGTCATTAGATTGACGACAATGCGCCCACGGCGCGTATTATTTGGGTGTCCGACACCGCTTGGCGCATGCCTCGGCTACTTGAGGGTGTCGAGTTCCTCCAAACAACATATGTTTTGTTCAGAGTGATTATTGCGGGGGCTGATGTTTTAATCGGAAGCGCCCGCCGAAAGGCCAGCCTGTGCAAACCAGTACGGGCGCCGCTGAACATCAGTGGGTGGTGGGCCAGCTCAAGCGGCGTTTGAGACGCTTCGCCAGGCCACACCTCGTGTTAGTTGTCTTGCGCTCCGGGGCCCCTTGGGGCCTCGTCAGGTGTCCTCCTGAGGCCGTGGGGGCCTCCCTGGAAATCATAGGGCGACGAGATCTATACATATCCACTGCTCCTGGCCAGGCCCATCCTGGGCCCAGGAGCGGTGTATACGCCCTCCTGGCCTGGCCAGGGAGGCATATACACAGCTCCTGGGCCCAGGATGGGCCTGGCCAGGATCAGTGGATATGTATAGATCTCGTCGCCCTAAATCATGGGGGCACCTTGGCCCCGGGGCACTCCCGGCAACCCTCGAGGAGGGCGGGCCCCGCAGGGCCTCGCAGCGGCTTCCATGGGGCCTCGGGTTGTCGGCTGCGTGCCGGCCGTGGCCGTGCGGCCTCCGTGGCCGCGCCAGGCGGGGGGGGACGCTCGGCCGAGCGGCAGGTGTGCGCCATGGCGGGCAGCTCCTTTGTTCGCTGATGGGACTGATTTCCACCACCACTACCATATGTTGGAGAAGGAGGAGGAGGAGAAAGAAGAGGAGGAGGAGGGCCTCTCCCTCCAACCTGTGGTAGTGGTGGTGGAAACCAAGCCCATCATTCGCAGGCGGCTTTTCTCCCCGAAGCCCCCCCAAGTCAGGCCGCTCAGAGAAACGGGGGGGGGGGACTGGGAGTCGCACCCTCGAGGGGCTATATTCGGACGAACCGCTGTCGAGGACGAACTCAGGAGGAAAAGAAACACACGGACACAATTAATCGTCGATCCCCCAGAAAATATGGGAAAATATGGGAATTCGGTGGGAAGACAAAAACCCAGAAAATATAGGAAAAAATGGGGAATCATTTTATTTGTGTGTATTTATTTGTGTGTCCCAGGGCCCCTTCACGAACGCCCCCCCCCTCGTCGTAGGTTCCAGAGCTCTTGGCCCAAGGATGCTTGCTCGGTCGATGGTGACAGGAAGACGGGGGATGGGGCCGCCATTCCCGCAATGGTGTAGGGTACAGCGAGCGGCTTGAATAAGGAACGCTTACTTTTCAGAAGGGGCTCGGCCGTTCTTTAGGCTTGCATGCGTGATTTACCGCTCCTGGTGCGTCATGTATTATTGATCGTTCCTTACTGCCGATGTATGCGTTACTCCCTGGGAAAAAAAGGGGCTTCGTTCCTCATTTATCGTTCCTTAGGTCAGGCCGATGGTTGTACTGGCATGTCAGGAAGGGCTCCGCCTTCGAGGGCCGCAGGAGTTGGCACTCCTGCCTCGGCAGAAGGGCCGCGGGGAGTGCGGCTCCGCCGGCGGAAGGCCGGCGGAAGGCAGAGCTGCGGTTCGGGAGCGCAGTGCTGCGAAAGGGGAAGTACACCTTAGGCGATGCTTAAGCAAACTTAAGTTTTCGGCCAGAGTCTCGATTATTCTTAATTTTTCAATGGGTATCCCAAGACTTTAATGGAAATGTTGGGTTTTTATTCAAGTTCTGAGACTATGAATTTCTTAACCCATGATTTCTTAAGCATTTCGCAGGGTGTGCAGTCGGGGCGCTGGAGAAGGAACCCTTTTCGTTGGGGAGGGGCTCGGCGTTCCTTGATCGTTTCACAGTTTGCCTCGGGTTTTCCTCTGGTTTTCGATGGGAGATCGGAGTTCAGCTTGTGGGAAAATGGGGCCTCGTTCCTCATTCAGGGTTCCTTAGGTCAACGCCCCGACGGCAACAGGCGTGCCCTGAAGAGGGGCGCACCTGATGGGATTCCTCCACACGTCTCGGCCAATCGTCTCGTCGGCGCGACCACGAGGCGGCACACGGGTGCGCGCGTGGCGCGTCTCCGAGGGGCTCGGGCGCTCGTGGCAGCAGGCAGGGGCGGGTCGGCAGATTCTACGGCTCCCCATCGCGGAAAGAGAGCCCGCGGCGCGGCATGCGCTCCCCGCTCGAGGGCGGCAGCCCGGAGCTTTGGGCTCGCGCCGCGGTGCGCAGGCGCGGGGGACCGAGCGGGGCCTGTCGGGGGCGGAAAAAGGTGCCCGCGCCGCTTCTCGCTCTCGCCCTTTGGGGCCTTATGGGAGCCTGTCGCCGTCAGGACGCGACACCGGGTCCGCAGAGGGTGGCATTTGGAGGTGGTGCACCGAGCCGTTCCGAGCCCAGGCTTCCGCCGTCGGCAAAGAGCACGGCGTCGGGGTTCTCGGGGGCTCTCGACGTCGCCCTTCATATCGAGTTTGCTGCGCTGGGCGATCTGGGGCCAGGGAATGCCCCCACGTCTCCTGAGGCTTCGATTCGGTCAGGGCTCCCAGGAGGGATTCCAGAGGGTGGACGCGAGGGGAGGTGGAGGGAAAGAGAAGTTGAAGTGGGAGGGAGATGAATCCAGGTGGGGAAGCACAAGGAGGACGCCCCGCCCCCACTCTCCTCCCAACGCCCATACAGCCCCCTCAAGGACTTGTCAAGTCGCCAGCGTCTTCTTTCCAGCCCCCTCCTCGGTCGCATCATCATCACTAGCATCCTCGTCCTCATCCTCCTCCTCCTCCTCCTCCTCCTCCTCCTCCTCCTCATCATCATCAGCGCTAGCGTAGTCGTCATCGTCATATTCATCATCATCATTACCATCGTCATTTCATCATCGTCATCATCCTCATCATCATTATCATCATCATCATGATTAGCATTATCATCATCATTATCATCGTCATCCTCACCAGCATCACCATCATCATATCATCATCATCATCATCATCATCATCATCATCATCATCATCGTTAATACCATCAGCTTATCCTCCTCACAATCGTCAAACGTATTATCATAGTCTTCCTCCGCCCCACGACCACCACCATCACCATTATCATCATCAGCAGCATCATCATTATCAACTACATCATCATAATCGCCATCATGCTCCTCATCACCACCACATGCATCATCATCACCGTAATTACCATCATCGTTACCATGATCGTCATCATCACAACCATCACGATCACCACCATCATCAGCAACAGCAGGATCACCATCATCATTATCATCTCAAGTCTGATCATCATCACCATCAACATCACCATCACCGTCATCATCATCCTCATCCCCACCACAACCTTCGTCATCATCGTCATACTCCTCCTGCTCATCACCACCGTCATTCCAATCATCATCACCACCATCACCATCATCATTTCTACCATCATCATCACCACCCTCACCATTATCACCATCATTTTCATGCAGCAGCACCACCACCATCACCATAACCATCACCATCCTCATTATCATCATCATCATCATCATCATCATCATCATCATCATCATCATCATTATCATCAGCATCATCACCAACACCACCACCGCCATCATTATCAACAACATCATACTTATCCTCATCCTCATCATCATCAACAACATCATCATCATCCCTCTAGCTTCCTGCTAATACCAGTGTGGAGTCTCAGGGAGGAGGAGACAGGGGCCAACGGCAGAAGGAGACGGATGGTGACACTCCGAACATATGATTCTAGCTGTCCCGCCTTATCCCCTCCTCCAGCATCTGCGCGGGCACACCACGCTGCGGAGGCTTAGCAGGAAACGTGCTCCGGTCGGGCCTTTACCTCGACTGAATGTTTGGACTTGCCGTTGATTCCGTGGAGGACTTTACCACTGGAGCTGGCCTCATGCTTTGGGTGCGCCGCCTGTGGTATCGAGCTGCTCGTTTTTGAGCCGTTTAGAAGTCCAGTCTTATTCTTGACGCTTCACGTAGCCCCATCAGCCGCTGCCCCCCCCCGCCGCCTGATCCGCGGCCCCCGCGCGCGCCCGGGAATTTAGTCGCGGCCGCAGCCCGACCGTGACCGCCCGCCGTCGGCGCTATCGCCTGCGGCTGTAAAAAAAAAGTAGCCCCATCAGCTCGCCCTTCTGAGCTGACGCCCTGCTGCGCCTGTCTTGCTTTTCCGCTTTCCGTCTCCGCTGCCTAGTCGTGGCCCGGCTAGAGTTTGGACGCCTTTTGACCCGCTTCACGAGGCCGCTGACCAAAAAGTAGCCCCATCAGCCCATCCAGAGACGATGCCCAGAGGAGTTGCCTCGATCAGGGAAGTGGGCAGCACACAGAGGAAGGGTCCCTCTTTGAGCGCTCTTGGGGTTCTCGGGAGCGCTCTTCGGGCCATGAAGGAGGAGATCGATCAAACAAGATAGGGGCTCTAATTACGCTCCCCCCTCGGGAACCCAAACGTCGCCTCTTGGGCCCCTCTTTGGGCGCTCTTGGAGTGCTCTTGGGCGCTCTTGAGGCCGTCTTGGGGCTCTTCTGGGCCTCTCTTGGAACCCTTATGCGCCCTCTTGGAGGTGCCTTGAGGCCCCGCATGTCCATCGGAAGCGAAATGGCGAGAGGGCAGTATTCATTGATTTCCCGGGTTTTGTTGAAAAAAATTGGCATTTGGCGGCCTTTGGGGAGGAGTGTAAGAAGAAACGCGCTAGACCACCTACGCCCAGAAGGCTGGTGGGATTATCAGAGTCGCTGGGCCAGCTCATCCTTTGGTAACAGCAGGTTTGGGAAGTCAATCAAATTCAGCATCGGCGCTGGAATTAGCGGTGGTCGAAGACCGGCCAAATCTGGTAGAGTCCCGCCTACCTCCGTCAAGTCTCTCTTCATCCAGCTTAGTACTGGGGTGAAAATTTGTTTGAGTGGTGCCTTGATTGGGCTTGAGAGCACGTGAGCGTTCTGACGAAGACCTCCCAGGACCCAGAGATCCGATGTCGTGATTTTCTCCATGCGGGGTCCCCAGAAGTCTCGACCCATTCCCAAGGACCGGCTTCTCGTCCTGAGTCGTGTTCCTTGACGGCCCCGAGGCCTGGCGAGGGCCCCTACGAGGCCGACAGCAGCGACGAACCTCCGCCCTCACAGTTTTGCCCACACGCTGGACCTCTCCGGGGCGTTGCCTCCTCGAGCAGGCTGCCTGTTGCCCTGCCGTCGGTTTCGGCGGAAGCCCCTCCTCGGCGGCCCGAGCTTCACGGGCAAATTTCCAGCCTCGAACGTATCCCGATCCCTAAGACTGACACGCCAAGAGGCGATGACAATCTCAGGGATCCGCCCTCAAGACATGAGGGAATCCCTAAGATTGGCATCGTGATGAGGAGGTGCCCAGCACAGGGATAGGGACATGTTCCAGGCCAGCCCGCCGCCTGCCCAGGCCCTGCAGACGTCCGGCTGCGCTCCAAGGCTTACACGCGACTTGGAGCAGCCCCCGAGGTCCGGACCGCTTCCCCGCGACCGGTATTATTCGTCCTGAATCGTGGCGCTCCCGAGGCCCGGCGAGGCTGGTAATGTTGCCCTGCCGCCGGTTTCGGCGGGAGCCCCTCCTCGGCGGCCCGAGCTTCACGGGCCAAGCCTGCCCGCGCGGCAGCGCGGCGAGCGCCCTGGGGCCAGCCTCCCGCCTCTGCGGGTTGCGCCCGGCCAGGGCGTGCCCCCGCGGATCGGTCGTGCCTTTCCTCGGCCGCGGCGTTCGCGGGGCCCCATCGGGTCACGAGAAGCACGTGCTCCTGCTGCCTGCCTGCTGCTCCTTTGCCGCCTCCCTCCCCCCCTCTCCTCCTGCTTGGGTTTGCCTGCTCGCCGCGTGTTTCCTCCGCCTCCTCCTCGCCCGCCTCCCCCTCGCCGGTCAGCACAGCCTGCCCGGATGCAGCGTGGCGGCGCGCAGGTCTGCAAAGCAGGCAAGCTGCGATTTACCCGCCCATTCGACGAACTGTGTGCCTCTATTGAGATCGATCGTTGCGCCTGGCAGCGCAGGCCTGAAAAGAACATGACGGGAGATCCCCAATTTTCGGCCTCGGGGGGCCCTCGCTGGGCCTCGGGACCGTCAACAAAGCTACTCGGGATGAGAAGCCGGTCCTGGGGAAGGGGTCCAGACCTCTGGGGGTCGACGTCCTGACAAAAAGCATTACGTCGGGGGTCTGGGTTCGCTGGTCTCCCACAGCAGCGCGCTGCGACGTCCGCCTCCTCCTCCTCCTCCTCCTCCTCCTCCTCCTCCTCCGCCTTCTCCTCCTCCTCCTCCTCCTCTTCCTCCTCCTCCACTAGTTCTGCTCTTGCTCCCGGCCTGCACCGCCTGCAGCCCAGGGCTCCGCCGGGAGGCTCTCTTGGCTATAGCGTCTGGCGTCGTCGTGTCGTCTTCGTTTCCTGGGACGGGGCCCCGCGCCGGACCTGAGGCCAGCTCGGCACTCGGTCTTCGGCAGTGCTCCAATGCTCTGGCAGCACCTTGCCCTCTTGCTCTTGACTGCCGGCGGGCGGTCACGCGACCAGCGAGGCGGCATGGGGAGGTTGACGGCTTTGGAAGCGGGCGCTCTGCAACGATCCGCGCGCGCAACCCTGCGATCCGACGTTGCAACATCTAGTCGGCATCCCGACCATAATTTTTCTGCTGCATATTTCGAACCAGATCGATCCGTGAGCGCCACGGGGCCCGAAGCAAGGCAAAATCACTCGTTGCTGAAAATTCCGACGCAACTGGAAGAAGATCTCACGGCATGAGCATACATGTTTAAAAAGGCCAGCGCGGATTTTTTCGACCGACGCTGGCCACCCCCTTGCGGTGCCTCCGGCGCCGCCACAGGCGCGCTGCGCGCGCCAGGGAGGGGGGGCCAGCGCCGATCCAAGAAATCTGTACGGACCTCCGAAAATTTATGTTCATGGGGTTTTTGCTTCCTCTAGCAACTTCTCGGCGGCGAGCCCAGGAAGGAAGTCAGAAGGGGCGGGCCTCCTTTTCAGAAGGCTCCGAAGGCCTCAGGCCTCCTAAGAAGTCTGCCAAGCAAGCCTTCTCCGAAGACGCACAGCTTCTGTGAAGGCCTGCCCCCTCTCACTTCGCCCCTGGGGCTCGCCGCCAAACGTGGCGCGCTCCCCAGACCTCCGGCGTCGTCATTTTCCAATGTCGTCGACCCCCAGAGGTCTGGAAACCTTCCACGGGACCAACTCTTCATCCCGAGTCGTCTTCTCACGCCCCCGAGGCCCGGCAGGGGCCCCCCCGAGGCCGAGAGCAGGGTCGAGCCTCCCGCCCGGATTCCTTGCACGACGCGAGAGGTGCCCTGCGCGACGGCGAGGCCCTGCGAGGCAACGCCGCCGCCCCGCAGGGCCTCGCCGTCCCCGGGGGCCCCCCCCGCGTGCGCCAGGAGCCCGGCGAGCTCCGGCCGCAGGCCGCGCGGCCGCAGCGCCGGGCGCCGCGGAGGCTGGCGGGGGCGACGACGACGGCGCCGGCGACGGCGCCGGCGACGGCGACGGCGTCGTCGACGACGACGACGACGATGATGACGAAGTCGACGACGACGACGACGACGACTTCGACGACGACGACGACGACGACGACGATAGCGACGACGACGACGACGACGACGACGACGACGACGACGACGACAGCGACGACCACGACGACCACGACTGAGGAGGAGGGGGGAGGGGGGGGCAATTTTTCTTCCCCTAGCAGCGCGGTGCGCCGAAGGGGTGGGCGAGCCATCTGAGCCTTGCCCAGACCCCCTCGCGCTGTGAACCGATCACGACGGGAGGCTTTTCGCTATTCTCAGCACCTGGGGGCCCCTACCGGGCGCTTCAGGAGCGTCAATACAGAATTCAGGATGAAGAATTGGTCCCAAAAAGCGGGTCCAGACCTTTGGGGGTCGACGTTATTAGAAAATCATGACGCTGGCGGTCTGGATTTGAATCCCCGTCAAGAGCCTCATGATCCTCAAGAACATTAATATGGCCTCGCGCGCCCCATTTTGAAAAAGCAGAGGCAGCTCATAATGTACTGCGTCTGTCAGGCTTCCCACCCCTCTTCAGTGCTGGCCAGCGCGGACGAGCAGATGAGCCGGTGGTGGCCACCCTCTTCGCCATCTTTCTATTCCCGTGTTGCACTGGTCTAACTTGCGCTTTGTTTGTTGGGCAGGAGTTTTGTCTCCCTAGCAGCATTCAGCTGGCATCGCCGATGCATTGGCGATGTGACTCGATGTGGAGACCGCCTTTCTCCACGCCGATATGGCCAATGCATCGCCGACGTGGCCGATTCATCTCCAACGTGGCCGATACATCGCCGATGAAGTGCTATCCTCCGACCCCATCTCGAAGACGCCTACGGCGAACCACCGCCGCCCCGTGCCTTTCGGAATCGCCCGTGTGGCCGAGCATTGTCGCAAGAGCTCTGCCAAGCTATCGGACCATGTGTTCCCCAAGCCGTTGTGGAAACCCTTCGGGGAACATTTTGGGGAGGACGGCGGGGAAGATCAGGAGGAGGAGGAGGAGGAGGAGGAGGGGGAGGGGGCATTTTGGACGCCTCAGGAGGCACTCTTGAGGTCTCCTGGGAGCTTCCTGGGAGCCTCTTGGGGGCATCTTGGGGGCCTTGGGCATCTGGGGGCGTTGGAGGGCTTCTCGGGGGGCATCTTTGGCCGTCTGAAGGCAGTCCTGGCCTGTCTGACGCCGTCGGGAGTTGTCTTGGGGGCCTCTTCTGGGCCGACGTGGAGCTATCTTGGGGTGCTCCAGGGCCGTCTTGTCCCATTTGGGGCGTATTGGAGGTCTCGGGGCCCTCTTGAGGCCGTCTTGGGGGCCTCTTGGGGCCGTCTTGGGGCCATCCTGGAGACGTCCTGGGCGATCTTGGGCGATCTTGGGGGGCTCTTGGGCTGTTTCGGGCCGTCGGAAGGCCGAAAAGAAGCGAGTGCCAAAATCCTGCGCGACCCCTTCGGAAAATCAATGGTTTTGGCATCTTCGTGCCTGCCTGGAGGCCCTCTTGGAGGCCTATTGGACCGTCTTGAGTCATCTTAGAGCCATCTTGGGGGTGGGCTCCTCCGTCGGAAGCCGTATTGGGGGGCCTCTCTGGGCTGACTTGGGGTCCTGCTGGGGTGCTCCAGGGCCGTCTTGGAGGCCATCGTGGGCGTTTTGGAGGCCCATTGGGCCGCCTTGGGGCCCTCTTGGGGCAGTCTTGGGGGATTCTTGGGCCGTTCTGGGGCCATCTTGGAAGCCTTTTGGGCGATCTTTGGGGGCTCTTGGGCCGTATCGGGCCGTCGGAAGGCCGAAACGAAGCCAATGCCCAAATCCTTCTAAATATTGAAAATCAATGATTTTGGCCTCTCCGTGCCCTCCTGGTGGACCTTTTGGAGGCCTCTTGGGCCGTCGGACGGGCCGAAGCCCCAGGGGGAGCTAGTTCTTCCGGAAGAACAACACAAAACCAAGCCGTACGAAGTCTAACACGCTGGGCACCCATGTGGCAAGACCTCAGGGGGCGGCGGATCCAGTGGTCTTCGGCCCATCCCGCAAGCGTGCCTGGGTTGTGGGTTAGAGGCCTCTTTGATGTTCGTTGTGATATCGTGGGAGGCCTCTCAGGGGTCTCTTGGAGGCCGAAAATGGGACAATTTTGCCCGTCGTGTTTTTTTCACGACCGGAGGGGCTCCTGGGGTTCTCGCCTTCCTCTGTGTGCCTCCACCTAGGCTGGGGGTACGTGTAGTCCAGGGAGGATACCTGTAGACCGGGGGGGGACCTGCAGTCCAGGAGAAGGTACTTGTGCAGTCGGGGAAGAGGCTACCTGGAGTCCGCGGGGCACTTGTATGATAGTCCTGGGGCCCAGATCTATTGAGGGACACAAAGCACCCACACCCTCGACGTAATGATTTTTTCATCACGTCGACCCCCAGAGGTCTCGGCCCCTTCCTCGGGACCGGTTTTTCATCCTGCTTCGTTTTTTGACGCGCCCGGGGCTTGGTAAAGGCCCCCAGAAGCCGAAAACAGGGAAAAACCTCCCGTCGTGATTTTTCCATGACCCCAGGTGGTCTGGGACTGAGGATCTCAGAGTGTATTGACCGCCTTCTCTCATCCACCTGGAGGAGGCGGATGAGGAGGATGAGGAGGAGGAGGAGGAGGAGGAGGAGGAGGAGTAGGAGGAGCGGGGGGGAGGAGGAGGGGAGGAGGAGGAGAGGAGGAGGAGGAGGAGGAGGAGGGAGGGGAGGAGGGAGGAGGAGGGAGGAGGAGGATGAGGAGGAGGAGGAGGAGGAGGAGGAGGAGGGAGGAGGAAGAGGAGGGAGGAGGAGGAGGAGGAGGAGGAGATGGAGTTGCAGGGACACAGGGCACAGTGCTGCCCGTCCCACCTTCCCCCTGGTGCTGCCGCGGCCCGCCTACGCCCGTCCGCTTCGCCTGCCGCGCGTGGGCGCGGCCAGGCTCCGCCGAGGAGCGCTCCCGGTCGCGCGGCCGCGAGCGGCAGGAGCGCCCCGCCGGCAGGCGCTGCCGGCGAGATCCCATGGCGGGAACCCTCCCCAGAGCCCCCATGAAAAAAATCGTGGCGGGCGGTTCTTCGCTACTTTCGGCCTCCGGAGGCCTCCACCGGGCCTCGGGACCGTCAAACAACGTTTCAGGACGAAGAGGCCGTCCCGGGGAAGGGGTCCAGATCTCCGGGGGTCGACGCGCTGAAAAAAAACCCGACGTCTGGGATCCGACGCCTCGAACAAAATTCAGACGCCGTCGTGCCGGGAACCCTAGACCCCACGTTTCTGCATCATGTTTCGAGCGGGATCGATCTGTGAGGGTCCCGGGGCCCGAGAGGAACAGCGAAAACGCCCCGGCTCGAAAAGATGGAGACGTCAGGATTCGGGTGTTGCTAGAAGGTCCCCTGGCCCAAGCTACCCCCAGGATCCTCGGTGTGGTCCAGACGGCCTCCAGGGCACCCCTCACGAGGCCCAGGGGGCCCCAGGGGCTCCAAAGTAATATAAAAAGCTGGGGGCACCTTGGGCCAGGGGCACATCTAGCAACACCCGAAGGATGGGGTCTGGGCCTGGAGATTCTGGCGTTCCCATTCACAGCGCGGGCGATTTCGCTCTCGATCTCGGGCGCCGGGGCGCTCACACATATGTGTATATATAATATTCGGCTTCACGTAATGGCGCAGGAAGATGGGGTGATGTTGTTGCGATGCTTCTGTTTTGTCTTGCAACGTTGCAGGCCTCCTAGATGGGGTCGGAGTAGGTGGGGTCGGAGGATCGCGCCGCGTCGCCGATGCATCGCCGATGCGGCTGGATGTGGAGCCCGATTTACTTCACGTCGACGTCGCCGATGCATCGCCCGCGTCGACGATACATCGTCGGTGCATCGCCGATGCATCGCCGATGCATCGCCCACGCATCGGATGCGGCACGATCCTCCGACCCCATCTACTCCGATCCCATCTAGAAGGCATCTAAACGTCGGATCTCAGGGACATCGCAGAGCGGATTTTGCCCGGAAAACAGTGGGATGGGCCCAGACTGTCCTGGAGAATGTCGTTCCGGATGTCGAAGTGGTGCGGCCTTTCTTGGGGCAGGAATGCAAACGAATTACAAAAAAGAGCCATGTGAAATTCAGTTCGTCTTTCGCTCGCCGTTCTGGGGTTTTGCATTGACAGAAATCCATGCAACCATCCTCTGCAACACGTCTGCAAGGTTGAGAGCCGAACGCTACCCTCGCCGGTCCACAGTTCTCGGATGCAACTCCTGGGAGGTCGATTGCTGATTTTACCCTGGTCCGAAATCCGACTTCCCGCCTTATCTGTTTGCACAATCTGGCCTAATCCTGCTGAGTCTGCGGTTTAATCCGGCGTAGCAGCCCCCTAAATGGGTCTTAATCTTTTCAGTCCTCCCGACGGAGACCTCCCAGCAATGGCTTCCTCAACGGCTTTCGCCATGGGGGAAGCCGGTCCTGAGGGAAGGGGGTTTTGAGGGTTTTCACAGTTTTGGGCTGCCCAGGGCCGTTCACGGGCCCGGGACCGTCAAAGAACGGCCTGGGATGAAAAACTCGCCCAGGGGCAGGGTCCAGGACCCCCTTCCCTCAGGACCAGGTTCCCCCATGTGAAGATTTCGGACGAAGGCATCTATACACCACCACCGTGCCAGGCCAGGGCCATCCTGGGCCCCAGGATGGTGTATAGACCCCCTTGGCAGCCTCGGCCAGGAGGGCGTATACACCATCCTGGGGCCCAGGATGGCCCTGCCTTGGCACGGTGGTGGTGTATAGATGCCTTCTGCGAAAGATTCAGGCAAATCGATGGGCGGCGGCGGTAGGATGCGGATTTCGTCGAACATGGGGCGAAATCCGATCCCTACCCCCGCCCCCCATGGGGTCAGGAGGAGCGATGGTCGGCGGGGTAGGGTTGGGACCTCGCCGCCTGCAAGCGCTGCTGGCGGAAGGGTGGCACTAACTATATAGGATGCAGCTCCTGTCAAGCATTGGTGAGGCATCTCGGCTTGCCGATGGGCCAACCAACAATGTGCGGTAAGAGCTCTTGTGGTACGTACAACATGTTATCATACCACTTCTGGCTGAGATCGTCTTGTCATCGTGCATCGGCTTCTGCGTTCTAAGATCATTCTTTGTTGTTCAGAGATTATTCTTTTGTTATCAGAGCATGTCTCGGAAGGCCTGTATGACTGCCGGGGTGGTAGGTACCTGCTCAATTCTCGGAAGTTCAATACAGAATCGGCGCTGGTATAGCCGCTCTCGAAAATCGTCCTAATCTGGCTCAATATGGCTTCATCTCGCCAAATCCGGCTTCATCCCAATTAATCAGTTTTGATCCCGGGCCGTATTTGGCCTAATTCGGTCTACTGGTCCCGTAATCAGATTCAACAGCTTTGAACTTGAATTTCTCTGACGAAGACCTCCCAGGAGTTGCCCACTAGCTGGCTGGCGAGGATCAGCGATTAACAGATGGGGCTCCGAGTGACGAGGCCCAAAGGACAGGAGGTGGGTCACAAGCTGAGCCTTCATTTCTTGAGGTTCTCGCCCGCAGGGCCCCATTCCGGCGGGCTCCATCCCTGAGCCGCTGTGAAGACGCCTGCGGCGAATCACCGCCGCACCATGCCTTCCTGGAAGTGCCGATGTGGCCACGCGTTGGACCAAGGCTTGGCCAAACTATTTGGCGGTGTGCTCCCCCAGCCGCTGTGGGAGCCTTCGCGGGAAGACTGCGGGAGGGAAAACGGAGAGAAAGAGAGAACGAGAGATAGAGGCAGAAACAGAAACAGCGAGAGAAAGAGAGAGAGAGAGAGAGAAACAGAAAGAGAGGAAGAGAGAGAGGAAGAGGGAGAGGGAGAGAGAGAGAGAGAGAGACATATATATATATATATAAAGAGAGAGAGAGAGAGGGAGAGAGAGAGAGGGAGAGGGAGAGGGAGAGAAACAGAGGTATACATATACATCTACAATTATATATATATATATATATATAGAGAGAGAGAGAGAGAGAGAGAGAAAAAAACAAGAGAGAGAGAGAGAGAAGGAGAGAGAGAGAAGAGGAGGAGGAGGAGGAGGAGAAGGAGGAGCAGGAGGAGGAGGAGGAGGAGGAGGAGGGGTTGGAGGCCTCTTGGGGACATTTTTGGGTCCTGCTGGGGGCCTCTTGGGAGCCTCGTTAGGGCATTTTGGGTGCTTCTTGGCAGCATCTTTGGGCATCTGGGGGGGGCGCCTGGCCGCCGCAGGCTCGTGGTCCAACGGTTTCAGACCGAACGTTGCGATTTTTCTGCTCGCCTACATGGTACAGTGGAGGCCCATGCCACAACAAAAACACCCTGCTTGCCTCCAGGGTGCCCTGTGTTTCTTGAGTTCCGAGGCTTTTGCTATGGAAAGCACAAGTTTCCCACACTAGAATCAATGGGCGTCCTGGGGTCTCAGGGTTGGGTTTCTTGTGGAAGGTTTCTTGTGGACTCGCCTCTATTATAGATCCATGCGCACATGGGGCGGGCGAGCCAGATGAGTCTCTAATGCGGCTCCCAATGTGGCCCCAGACGCTCCACCATCAAAAAGCATTCGAAACTCATAGTGTACGGTGTCCCTTATAGTTGTCTCACTCCTCCCCAGCGGTGGCCAGCGCAGATGAGCAGACAAGCAGGTCGTGGCTACCCTCCCAGACCAGGTCATGACAAAATCATGGCGGGAGGTTGTTTTCAGCTTTCGGCGTCTAGGGGCCCTTACTTGGCCCCGGGACCGTCAACAAACCGACTCGGGATGAACATGTGGTCCCGGGGAAGGGTCGAGACTTCTGGGGATCGACGTTACGGGAAGGAGAAACACATTACGTCGGAGGTTTGGGCCCTTCACTCCCTGGAAAGTATTGTGTGCACTGGTCTGACTTGCTCGCGGCGCCTGGTGGGCAGCCAGATTTCCTGACAGCGTTCGCTAGGGGATCCCAGTGCGGCGGGGGGCGCTTGTTCAGGAATGTGCCCTGAGGGCTTCCGACCCTGGAGGACTCCTGATCTGATGAGGGTGGCGGTGATATTCATGGCAAACCCATGGTTTGAGTTCTAGTGGGTTCCAGGCAGTGGATTCCTTCTCAAAGGGTTCCTTATCCAATATCCTTACCCTCCGTAGCCATTTTGGGCTCAAGGCCATGGCGCACCCGACGGCCGCATCTGGGCGCGAGGGGCGGTTCGCTAAACGCTAAAAAATTGCTCATTTCTGTCTTTGGAGATTTCTTTTGGGCGAGCCCGATTGCGGTCGGCGCCCGATCGGGGCGATGCGCACGCGGCTGTATTATATTACTGGAGACGCGCCAGGCGACGATGCTGCGCGAGATGGGAAGCCGACCGTGCGATGCCTGAGGTCTGGGGTCAAAGTTCCGGCGCGAGCTGCCACCGCGCGGCCGACCTTCGCAATTCCAACCTCGGGCCGTCGAGGGCCGCGGGCATCGATGGGGCCCCGGGCTATTTCGACATTCGCCAGTTCTACCAGAGGATCGATCACGACATCCTCAGGCACGCTGCTGAGGCGCAAGGCAGGAGCAGGACTGTTGCGAGCGCTACGCGCGGCCTACTCGGAGCCGAGGCGAGCCGCGGCCAGCAGGGCCGTGACCAACTAGGTCATCTCTGCGCGCGGGACAGGCATCGCTGGCTGCGCTTGCGCCGCCGCCACGGCGCGCCTCATGCTGCGCGACCTGCTGATGCACGGGCGCGCCTTGTTGCCTGTCGCGGGGGTGGCCGATGCGATCGACGGCGTGGCGGGCCACGGCGACGGGCCCCGCGGCGCCCCTGCCCGCCAGGTTTCGCGGGCGCGGTGGTCGCCGTGCTGGAGGACAAGAGGCTCCCGCTCAACTGGGGCAAGACGAAGGCGCTGGCGTCGTCGCAGGAGGTCCAGGAGGCCCCTGCTCGACCACCCGAGGTGGGCCCCCCCGCCCTCGTCCTTTGCGTCTGGCCACCGTGGGGGCGCCGCGGCGGGGTGGCGTCGCCGAGTGGCGAATCAGGTCGCCCGCGACCTCGGCGCGCCGAGGCAGGCGGCGCGGTTCGCCAGCATCTTCGGCCCTGGGCCACGCCAGTCGCACTTTGCGCGCGCAGGTCACGCGGCGAAGGCGCGCCGGCTTCGGTCGCGCCGGGCAGCCCCCCAGGCAGGACGAGGGCCCTTCGCGTCGCAGCGGCGAGGTGCGCCGTGCTACACGCACCGGGCTCGCCGCCCAGCTTCGGCCCACATTGCGCGGCGAGGGGCTGGGGGCAGGGCCCGCTGGTGGTCGCCGCGGGGATGGCAGCGCAGGCCAGCGCCAGCGCGCGCCGGTCGGGCCACGCCCCCCAAGTCGCGGTCAGGGCTTGCCTGCAGGAGAGCGCCCGCCCCTGCAGCTGCTCGCGGCCCTGGTCAGCGGTCAAGGACGCGGTCGCGGCGCTGGCCCCGGCCCTGGAGCGCATCCGGCGGCGCTTGGCGGCCAGCGAAGACAGCCTCGCCGACGAGAGCGGCTGCGGGTTTGACGCCCCGAGGTTCTCGCCCGCCCCCCCGACGAGATCTCGCGAGGCCGCCGGGAAGGCAGCGCCGCTGGAGGCTCGCGCCAGCTCGGCGGCCAATCAACGAGCTCCCCCCGCAGCCGAAGACGGGCGCGTGGGCGAAGCCCCCTTGCGGACGCCCCCGAAGATCGACGGCGCTCTCGCGCTGGTCCCCAGCGCGGATGGCCAGGCGCAAAGCGGACATCGACCCGAAATACCTGCTGTGCGGCGAGGGGGATGGCGCGTTTTTCCTTGGCTTTGTCACGGGAGCCGCCGCCGTCCATCGCGGGGACCCCAGCGGCGTGATCGGCTGCCTCGGGACTTGGGATCGGGCTCTTCGCGGACATGGCGCGCTTGCTGCAGTGGCCCCAATGGCAACCTCAGCGGGGGCGCCGGGCGCGAGGCTGGAAGGTGCTTCTCGCGGTGCCCGAGGGCAAACGCGTCTTCGCCGACGGCTCGCGCATCCACTCCGACTTCCCGCAGCTGTGACGCGCTGGGTTCGCAATGATCGCGCGCCCCCCTGACTGCGCGCAGGGGGGGGCGGGGGCTGCGTGGCCGCGGTGGCCTTCGTGGAGATCATCGGCAATAGCGCGCTGCGCATCGCCGGCGCGGGCGCCGAGAGGTCCGCAAGGTGCGCTGGGCAAGCCCGGGGGCCACAGGCAGTGAATGCGCGCCTCTGAGCCCGGGCGGCCGACGCAGCCGAAGGAGTGGCCGTCAGGCGCGTCCCCGCCCGCCGCTCGGAGGCAGCGGCCAGGCGCGGCGAGCTCGCCATGCTTGAGCTGCAAGGCAACAGGTTGGCGGGCGCGCGTGCCGAGGAGCGCGCCTGCCCCCGGGTGCCCGAGGACGACGACCGCGCCCCCGCGCTGGGGGGGCGCTTCGCCAGAGCCAGAGGCGCAGCCAGGTTCGCCGCGGAGGCGAAGGTGCGCATCGCCAACTCAGGCCTTCGGGACGCCTGGCCATTCGAGGCGCTCGAGGACATCGACCTGGGGCCCTGCGAGCTGCGCGGCCAAGCCATTGGCGGCGAGTCCTCTGCTGCTGGGGGGCCATGGGTCGCGGCCGCCACCGCTGGCGAGGTGGCGCTGGCGGCTGCGGCAGCGGCGAGTGCGAGCGCGGGGGGGGGGGGGGCGGGGGGGCTGCGAGTTGGACCGGCGCCGCAGGGCCCGCTCGGAGAGCAGCCTGGAAGTGGCGCGCGGCCGCCGCGCCTGCGCCCTGTCCTGAGGGGGCGGAGCCACAGGCTGTGCACGCCGTTTTTGCCAACGCCTCTGCCTCCCCCTCCGCTGCCGCGGCGCCCGGCCCCAGCGGCGCCGCGGCCAGGGGGGGCCCTGGTCGGTCCGAGGGCGCCAGATCACACGAGCTCGCGTTATCGGCCAGGAATCAGAAATGTCGCTCGCGCGCACTCGGTGCTGCGACCTACGCTGCCGGCAGCCTAGGCGCGCTTTTCGCGGCCTGGCCAAGCCCCGCCCTGGCGCCGAGGCGCGCTCCAAGAAGGGTTCGAGGGCGCGGGCCCGAACGGACGTCTCTGAGGACGTTGCGCTTGGGGGTGGCAAACGGCAGCTCAGCGCGCCGATGCCGCCCTCGGCTCAGACGCGCGCGCAAAGGGCGCGCGCCCTCAGCCCAGTCAGTCGGTTGGCGGCCGCCCCAGGCTCCGGCGACGCAGGCGGCCCAGCCGCTCTGGCCCGCGCCCGCCCCGCGGAGGCCGCCCCGAGCGCGTCGGGGCAACAGGGGCGGATTTGCTAGGAGTAAGCGGAGTTCTGGCCGCGCACGGCTTCGCCTCGCCTGAGGAGGCGATCGAGCGAGGCCGCAGCGCGGTCTAGAGGAGGGGCGAGAGAGCGGCCAGAGCGGCGCGGGATAGGAACGGCCCGTGAGTTCCTTTCCCCTGGCGGCGACGTGGTGACCCGCCGATAGAGCATGGGCCACCAGTTGGAATTCTTCTGATCATGCAAGTCCTCGGAAGCGGCAAGATAAAACATACCTCATCGCATGGGCAAGAACAAATAATCCCGCACGGGAGATGGGCAGCCCGAGGACGCCTGGCCCAGCAGCCCCGAGGGCGCCCAGTCTGGCAGCCGTTTCGCTTGAGAGCTCCTTGCGATTTATCATGGAATCGCGTTTCCATGTCAATGCCGAATGCATTCTTGGTTCGGGCGGGCAAGATCCGGGGCAAAACGCTCATTCTGGTGCACACGTCTGCTCATCATTCGAATTCAAATTCGCGGCGCTGGCTGCGCGGCGTATTGCGTAGCTCCCAAGATGCCCGACTGAGTCGGGCGCCTCTGGGCGCCTGCGGCAGCGCTGGTCGCCCGATCCTGCTCGTCCACCAAAAAAACACATGGCTGCTCTCGCCCCTGTCGCTTCTCGACCCGTTTCTTTACCATTTTCTATTATTATGGTGTTTTGCCGGGGTGCTGTTTTCAAATGTTTTGGAAGGCCGTGGATGGCAGCTTGCTCGGTCGGTTCTACAGCGACGTTCAGGCTTGATTGTAGTCTGTCGGCAGCCGGCAAGGTGCTGCGCCTTGACGGCCACTCTCGGGCGCTGCGGGAGGAGAGGGGGGCGCTAGGTGCATCTTTCGTGCATCTTCCAGGCCCTGAAGGGGCCCCCTGGGTTATGATGTTCCAGCCCATTTTAGCCTTGATCATCCGAAAGACATCCGGGCACACAAAAAGTACCGAAACTGGGGGGGGGTCACGCGTGGAGCCCTGGGAGGCGATGCTCGTTCGATGTTGTGTCGACACTGTCTTCTGGGTGTTCGAAATAATGTTTGGGATGTGGTCCTCAAGTACGATGGGAGCAACGTAGCACCTGGGGCCCGACAGGTGCTCGAGAGGTGCCCGCTGCTTCGCCCCGCTCCCCCCCAGTTTATCGCCCCTCCCCCCCTGACGCACCTCACCGTGCGCAGCCAAGGAGTCCTCGCGGTCCAGCGGGTCGCCTCGATGCCGGAGCCGCCGCCGACGTTCGCGCTGATTCTGCTGGCGCCGGCGCGCGCGCGCGCGTTCGTGGACGTCGGCGCGCACGCGCGCGCACCCGCACCAGCGCTGACCCAGCCCTCGCCAGGGCGTGGCTTCCAGCCCAGATCTAGGGACATCCGCGCGGACCTTCAAAAGTGTAAGGCTGTGCCCCTCTGCTCCCTCCCCGTGCTGGGGCAGGGGGGTTGTGACGGGGCGATGGCGGCGAAAGGCGGGCGACGGCGAAGGGGCGGGAGGACAGCGAGGAAGGGGGGGGGGCGGGTTGAGAGAGCGGCCAGGCACCGCCAGCCCCCACGCCGAGCATGCCTGCGTGCCAGGCTTGCCGCGGCCGCAGCACAGGGAGGAGGAGGTGGAGGAGGAGGAGGAGGAGGAGGAGGGGTAGGAAGAAGGGTAGGAGGAAGAGGAGGAGGAGGAGGAGGAGGAGGAGGAGGAGGAGGAGGAGGAGGAGGAGGAGAAGGAGGAGGAGGAGGAGGAGGAGGAGAGGGAGGAGGAAGCCTTGGGGCCGCGCGCGCGGAAAGGGCCTTGGCGGAACAGAGAGAGGCCGCGGGCACGACGCTGCGGTCGGTTTTTGTTCGCTCGCCCCGCTGCCTCGGGGCCCGCTTGCTCTGCTCCGCGGGCTGGGTGCAGCGAGCTGGCCCGCAGTGTACCCTCTTCGGGGAAGCGTAAGACTCGAGTATCAGGCGATCGCAAGCATGGATCAAGGGGGCGTGGATTAGCGACGGGTCCCGCTTCCATGGGAAATCGCTTGGAAATCGCTGATCTCCGCCGCCGAACGAGGCGGCCCTGGCCGCATTTTGGAAACGGCACCTCCCCCGATCCATGGATTTGGCGACCGCGCGCCAACTCCATGGATCGCTAATCCCTGTTTGCGCCCCCCGGGAACAAGCCGGAAGTCGGGTTCGCCTTCGCTTTTTGACGAGTCCATCCTGGATTTTGGCGGTCCAGATCTCGTGGGAGGGTTGCATCTGGAGCGTGCGTCAAATTTCAGACTGGGTCCCGTCAGGCCAACCCGAGTCCTCCGTACCCGAGTCTTGCATCACCCCGACTTTTGTAGCTTCGCCTGCTACCTGGGCGAAGCCAGCCGATCCAGAATCCAGAGAGTAGATATGTTGCGACCGTATTAACATATCGTATATGCTTCTGGGGCAGGCACACATACAATTGGCAAAAGGGGTAAAGGGGTCGGACTGTTTATGCAGATAGGAAGCAGCAAGGAAGACACAACCACATAGCAGGGGGTGCGCCACGGTGGTTTTCAGAGCACGTGTACGGAGCAGTCCGCCGAGTGAGCCGATACTTCTGATCAAGGCGGGGTGGCACAATCTCGAGCGTATCGTCCCGCTGCAGGCGCCGATCTGTTGAAGCAGCGCGGGTGGGCCGCAGGGCGCGTCGTCGGCGGGTCGCACGGGAGGGGGGGCGGGGGGGGTAGGCGGGCTCAGAGTGGTCGTGTCGTCTCCGAAGGCGGTGTGGCCGCAGGCGCGGGTCTTGCAGTTTGAGGGGTTTCGCCCCCTGCCGCCAGCCCGCCCGCCGTGTGATTGCCTGCATGGCTGGGTCGAGCGGGTAGGTTGGTTGCTCGTGTGGTTGGCTGGCTGGCTGGCTGTCTGGGCCGATGTTTGGCGGGTTGGTTGGCGAGCAAGGTGTGTGGCTGGAGCGTGCGGTTGGCAGGCGTGCCGGAAGGATCGCGCCGTCGATGGCGCGGAAGCAGCGTCTTGACATGCAGTGAAGGCCCATGCCTCCAGGGTGCCCAGGGCTTCGATGGTCTTGCCATGGGAAGCGTGACGCTCCCACACTCCCAAAATCGATGGACGTCCCGGGGTCTCAGCGTTGGGTCTCTTGTGGACTGGCCTCCACTGCAGTATCGTGGCCTCGAGAGCGCAACGCCGCAGATGGTCTGCCTTCCCATGGGGGTCGTGGGCTCGAGCGCGCGGGTAGCCACTGCTCTTGACGAGGGATCGCTGTGCCTGAAAGGCACGGGCCCGCATAGGTGCGCACCCTCGGCCCCCTGGAGCGCGGAGGGAGGATGCCCCGAGATGCCCCTGCGATCCGACGCTGCAAAAACTCCCCTGACCTTCCAGGAGGGCTAAAAAATAGCACGCGACGAAAAAACCTATCCCAGAGCTATTCTACGTCTTGGTTTTAGGCTGTTTCGTTTCGTTTTCTTGGTTCTTAGGTCTCCAGTGCTAAAAAATAGCTCTCTGGAAGGTCAGGGTCTGGAGCGGCGGGATGTCGGCGTTTTTTTCTGCCTGCGGGGGCCCTCGCCGGGCCTCGGCAGCGTCAAGCAGCGCTTTTCAGGACGAGAAGCCGGTCCCGGGGAAGCGGTCCAGACCTCCGGGGGCCCACGCATCGGACAGAGTCAGAGCATGTCTGGGTCCAGGATCGTGGCTTCGGCAGCGCGGATGGCGGGCGGGTCGCGGGTGGATAACGGGTGGGTCGGGCCGCGGGTCGGTCGCGGGGCCCGAGATGGCCTTCAGAAGGTCGTACGACGAGCGGAAATGCTGGGCTACACGCAAGTCGCGGTCCCTTCCACGAAGATCCTTTGAGTCATGTTTGGGCCCAACCAACTTCTACATGCCCTTGCCAGCTGGCGCTCTCAGGCTGTCTGGCGTGGTAGTGGAGGAAGGAGCTGCAGAAGCGTACTGCCCGTGAAGTTTTCAGATTCCGAGGCCGGCCTACCTAGCAGGTGCCTGTCAGGTATTTGGGAGAGTCGTGAATGTCATGTTTGGGAGCACTTTGAGGCAGCTATGTTAGCCTGAACGTTTCTCCAAAGGCTTTCTCAACGTGCGACCTCTTATCCACGGCGCGGATCGTGGGTAAGGCTGTGTCCTCGTCATTGCTTGTTGCCTGTAAAATTCAATCGGTCTCCTTCCAAGAATAGAGCTGCCAGCTCGTGCTCACAGTTGCTGTTTCCCCGCCTTTTGGCGCTCCAGCCAAGGCGATGCCCATTCTGGCGCGGAGCCCCGCTCCCAGAAGTCCAAAGCCGCGCCCACGGACGATTGTGCATCTCACGAGTCCTTCTCTGACGGCCCAAAATTGGAGGAAGGCTCCCAGAGGCCGAGAACGGCCATACACTTCCCGCCGTGACGGTTTGACGACACGAGCATGTCTAGGCCTGGGGGTCAACATCGATCCCCGGACTCGTTCTCGGGTGCGTTCTGGTCAGAATTTCGATGCGGATCCAGCCGTGGCCACAAGAATAGGGCGACGATATCTATACATATCCACTGCTCCTGGCCAGGCCCATCCTGGGCCCAGGAGCGGTGTATATGCCTCCCTGGCCAAGCCAGGAGGGCGTATACACAGCTCTTGGGCCCAGGATTGGCCTGGCCGGGAGCAGTGGATATGTATAGATATCGTCGCCCTAAAGAAGCCCCCTTCGAGACCCAGGGGGGGGTGTGGGGGGTGGGGTGGGGGGGTTTGGGGGTAGGGGGTGGGGGGTGGGGGGGGTGGGGGAATACACTGTGCAGAAGATCCCGAGGTTCGTTCACTGGTTTCTAGCATCACGCGCAGGCACTTCGCGCGCATCATCGAGGCCACTTCTCCTTTTTTTTCCCCGTGGGTTGGGGTTTTACCAGACCAGGCGCGCGCCGACGATTGCCCCACGCCATGCCAGCAGAGCTTGATGGGCCTTTTCCACCACCACTTACACAGGTAGGAGGAGGAGGAGGAGGAGGAGGAGGAGGAGGGAGGAGGATGAGGAGGTGGAGGGGAGGAGGAGCAGTTGAGCAAGAGCTGGAGCAGGGCAGGAGGAGGGCTAGGAGCAGCAGGAGCAGGCGCAGGAGAAGGGCGCAGGAGGGGAGGAGAAGGATGATGCTGCTGATGATGATGATGATGATGATGATGATGATGTGATGAGGAGGAGGAGGAGGAGGAGGAGGAGGTGGTGGAGGAGGGGAGGGGAGGTGGGGAGGAGGAGGAGGACCTCCTCATCCTCCCTTCTCGCCCGTCCTACATATTGTAGCGGTAGTGGAACATTTGCCCATCAGCAGGAACACCGCGACCAAGCGGAGATGGCGCCCCGCGCTCGCCAGGCCCGCAGCAGCCTGTTCGCCTACGCGGCCCTGGCCGCGCTCGCCGCCCAGCTGCTCGTGGAGCTGCACGTCGCCGACTTTGCCGACGGCGAGGCTCGATGAGAGCAAGAGACGTTTCAGTGGAGACCCATGCCAAGAAGCACCCTTCCTTCTCCTTCTCCTCCTCCTCCTCCTCCTCCTGGCCTCCTCCTCGCCATCATCCCCATCCTCCCCCTTCCTCTGCCTCTTGTCCTCCTCTCATATCCTCCTCATCCTCTCTCCTCCTCCTCTCTCCTCCCCTCGTCATCATACCTATGTTCATCACTCCTCCTCCTCCCCCCCTCTCCTCCTCCTCTCCTCTTCTCCTCCTCCCTCTCTCATCCCTCCTCCCCCCCTCCTCCTCTCTCCTCCTCCTCCTCTTGTCCTCCCTGTCCTCCTCCTCCTCCTCCTCCTCCTCCTCCTCCTCCTCCTCCTCATCCTCCTCCTGGTTGGGTTTCGATGGTTTCTGTCCTGGAAGGCGTGATACGCTCCCACACCACAGAAAAATCCATGGCCGACCTGGGGTCCCAGGATGGGGTTTCTCGTGGAAGGCCTCTTGAGGACCGGCCTCCTCTGTATGAGCATGATTTCAGCAGGCTCCGCGCGGAGTTCTCGTCTCGGCGCCTGGCCTCCCCCCTCGGCGGCCCCCGCCCCTGGCGCGCTCCGCGCGCGCTCGGGAGGGGGGCCCAGCGCCGACCCAAGAGATCCGCGCGGAGCTCCAGAGGTTTCTGCGCTCATGGCGTTCCTGGCTCCTCCAGGCCGGGACCCCCGACGGCATGATTCTTGCGCAGCGTCGACCCCCAGAGGTCTGGATCCTTTCCCCGGGACTAGCTCCAGCTTTTCATCCTGAGCCGCTTTGGGACGCTCCTGGGGCCCCGCAAGAGCCCCTGGAGGCCGAAAATAGCAGCAACAGCAACAGCAGCAACAACAACAACAGCGACGACGACGACGACTACGACGACGACGACAACGACAACAACAACAACAACAACAACAACAACAACAACAACAACAACAACACCAATACCAACACCAATACCAACACCACCAACAACACAACGTGCGAGAGCACGACTCCAGAGCGCCGGGAGAGCGCTTCCCAAATAAATCAAACTAAAATTCCAAGCGAGAGCACGTATCCTGCGTAAACTGCGAGGAAGTCACCGGCGGGAGCGGGGGTCCTGGCTATACTGTGAGAAAGTCTCAGGCGGGATACGTTGTTGTTTTTGTTGTTATTGTTGTTGTTGTTGTTGTTGTTGTTGCTGTTGTTGTTGATGTTGTTGTTGAACTCGCTTTTTTGAAGAGTAATTATTGTTGATCACCCCCACCGGTGCATACTGTTTTTTCTCAATCAAAGTCTGCCCCTCGACGCTCGCACCCTGTTTTTTGACAGGGAAAGTCTTGATGCTCCAACTGTGCCTCTGGCCCCCCGGATTACAACAATAACGGCTCCCGCTTGAGACTTCCTTCAAATTTAGTCCGGACCCCCGCTCCCGCCTGTGACTTCCTCGCAATTTACTCAGGATCGGTGTTCCCGCTTTTTGGCTTCCTCGCGATTTAGTCAGGACCCCCGCTCCCATCAGAGACTTCCTCACAATTCACTCAGGAGCGGCGCTCCCGCTTGAGACCTACTTGCAATTAAATCAAGACTTCTTTGCAATTTAATCAAAACCCCCGCTCCCGCCAGAGAACCCCGTACATATCATTCAGGAATTGCGCTCTCGCCTGTGACTTCCATGCAATTTATTCAAAAATCGCGCTTGCGACGCTCAGGCAACACGCTGCGCCAAGGACGCCGTCACATTTTACTCGAGAGTCGCGCTCTCGCCATACCCAGGCATCCCGCTTGAAGGTCCAACCCGCCCGACCCGCCCGTCAGGG